>PVJC01013204.1:0-38375 GCA_004026665.1 Murina feae
GGCTGGAAGTGTGGGAAGACAGTGTATGGGGAGTTTAGAGACCAAAGGCAGCAAAACTCTTTATAATGTTGGTGATTCACTCATGGCCCTTTATGTCATGGAATTAACACTTGGCTTATAAAATTAATCATATTATATCACCTAAGCACTTTGGAGATCACTGACATAGTCCATTAAGAATTCCTGGCATAATAAACATATTACTTTGGGATTCTAGTGAGATCTAATGAATAAATATAACATTTAAGCACATTCCTAAGAACTTAGTCTAGATCAACTTGATAAGCTCACTGCTAATAGGTTTGCTCTGTATGGTTGAGTTAATAATGAGTGCTTAAAATCACACCTGATGCATATTTACTCAACAAAGAATACTCTGATGACTTTTTGTGTAGTTGGAAACCCAATATATATAAAAAAAGTATTTGAAAACTTTAAAAAATATTCCTATATATTAGAATTATATAATTTTAATTCTTATTTTCTGTCCTTTTAGTGTCTCCTGATCACTGTATGGCAGACTTCATTTCCATTGCAGCAAATGAATAGTGTAACTATCCTTTAAAGACATAAATGGTCTGGAGAGAATTAATAAAATTATAATTGTACTGTGTACAGAGTGAAATATTCCAACACATAGCTTGGCAGTAACTATTTGGAAATAAAAAAATCTATTCCCTATATATGCAACTTCTGTGCTTACAACCTTTTTTATCAGTGGCCTATCTTAAAACATTTTTAAATCCCCACCCAAGGATATGTTTATTAATTTTAGAGAAAGAGGAAGGGAGAGAGAGAGAGAGAGAGGTGAGAGAGAAACAACCTTTCCGGTGGATGGGAAGACATTCCAACCAACTGAGCAGCCCGGCCAGAGGTATCTTAAAACTTTTTAATGCAAGAGTTGGCAACTTGATGGGAACCTCTTTCAGTTTTGTTGAAAACAAAAAATTGGAAATAAATACCTATTTTTAAAAATGTTTCTGGAACTTGAACTATATAGATTCATTTTCTAGGATGTATACTATAAAAGGCTTTATTAGACTTATCAACTAGCTCCTAAAGCCTGTAACTCTTTCACTTTAACTCAATATTCTCAGAGAGGATTGGGAAAAATGGAATAAATTTTCTTGCTGCACCTTGACCAATAAAATTTTAAATCAGCTTTATTAGCAGTATAATATACATTGAATATAATTCAGCAATTTTAAGCCCATAGTTTTATGCATTTTGACAAATGCTTAAAGTTGTGTAACCACCACCAAAATCATGTTATAGAACACTTCCATCACCCCAAAATGTTTCCTCATGCCTGTTGTAGTCAATTCCTTCTGTAGATTTCTGGCCCCTGACCTTTCTGTTCCTATGTTTTGTTTCTGGTAGCTGGGTAAATACCTAGGAATGAAATTATTAAGTCATATGATTAGTGTGTGTTTAACTTTATAAGAAATTGCAAACTCTTTTGAAAGTAGCTGTACTACCAGTTATCTATGAGTTACAGTTGATAGCCTCATCAATACCTGCTAATGTCAGTAATTTTTAAATTTAGCTATTTTATTGGGCATGCAGTGGTATATATTGTAGTTTTAACTTGCACTTATCTAACTATTAATAGTGTTGAGCATCTTTTCATATATTTATTTGCCATTGCCATGTTCTTAATTTGCTTCAGTAGCCATTCTTTGCTGAAGTTTGTTCAGTTATTTTGCTCATTTGAAAAATTGAGCTACTTACCTTATTATTAGATCATTATATATTATAGATCAATTATTTTTATAATGCGATTTTGATATTTTCACATATTTAAAAGAAAGTTGGAGCTGCAGATCTAGCTCATCTAATTTATGGAACATGTCCTTCTTATTTCCTAACTCACCAAGCAAAGGCCCTTTCAAACTAATCAGTCAAATCAGATTTTCTGGCCCTAGCCATTTGGCTCAATGGATAGGCTGTCAGCCTGAAGATTGAAGGGTCCCAGGTTCAGTTCTGGTCAAAGGCATGTACCTTGGCCTGGGTCCTGGTCAGAGCTCATGCAGGAGCCACCCAATGTGTTTCTCCCAAATCAATATTTCTCTCTGTCTTTCCCTCTCTCTTCCACTCTCTCTTAAAAAATCAAGAAAAATATCCTCAGGTGAGGATTAAAATCAAATTTTCTGTCAGGAAAAAAAAGCTGACTTTATTTTCTATTCTAAACAATACATCAATATGTGTCACTATGTCAGTCGCCCCACATCTGAATTCCAACTCTAAGACAAGAAAAGTTCAGATATTTGGCACAAGTTTATCATCCTTTGATTGAAGAAAAAAAAAGAAGTGTGCTTTTTCAATGTGTCAAATCACCACTCCTTTGTTGGTGCTCACAGGATTATGCCCAAGAGTGATATACTCAAGATATATTTGTGGAGTAAATAGTTGAGGATGGAAGTACTAGCATGTTAATGGAGAATTGTCTTCATTCCCATCCACTTCATATTATTTTTATATTCAAAATATTCCAACATAGTTAAGATACCTCATATTAACTTCTTAAAGAAGTATGTGTACAACTAAGAAGGATAAGAAGCCTATCTTAATCACCAATATTATTGATTGTTCTTGTAGTTGTTGAGCAAAGTCTTTGCATCCTGAGCCAATAAACCATAATAAGAGCGGGATGGTGAGAGTAAGGTATTCCTTTATTAAGAGAGAGTTTCCTAGATGGAAAACAGTGATGTCTTTGAGTAGTCAGAGGTTCATAACCTGAATTTTTTCAAGTCTTGTTGATGAGAAATTTTAATGCACTGGCACCGTACATGAAGTCTCTTCTCTTTCTCTCTTTCCATTTTTTTTTAATCCTCACCCAAGGATATTTCCCTATTTATTTTTAGAGAAAGTGGAAGGGAAAGGGAGAGAGAGAGAAACACTGATGTGAGAGAGGTACGCCAACTGCCCCCTACCAGGGCTGGGAGCCTGCAACCAAGGTACATGCCCTTGACTGGAATTGAACCCGAGACCCTTCAGTCCTCAAGCCAATGCTCTATCCGCTGAGCAAAACTGGCTAATGCTCTCTCTTTCTCCATTTTTTAAATAGGAGATGCTGGTAGTCTTATTTGTAAGTACATATAATACTTTTATTATTATTTTAAATCAGCTATCATCATCACTCCATTTTTAAGTCTTTGATTAATGGTCCCCTACTATGGTTTTCTTGGGGGACAACCTCAATCTGTCTCAGTGGAAGACCTAATAGAGTATTTAATTAAGAGTTTCTTTTAGGTACTTTTCAAAGAACAATTTAATATTTGAGAAATTTTACCTTATTTATATCTCTAGAATTGATAGAATAGTGAAGAAATCTTGACAGTTGTCACAAAGACTCAGAGACCAAACATTACAAAAATTATTTTCATTTATTCAAGCCTTTCAAATAAAATATTCATTTAATATGATACTCACAGAGGCAATAAAATACATAATTTATTCAGCTTTTCAAAGTCATTTAAAAATAGAGAGCTGTCATTTTAAAAAGCTCAGCTATTTTTCTTCCCTCTAGCACATTAGTGAAAGAAAAGCACAACTCAAGACACCACATCATGTAAGAAAGCCAAGTCCTGTCATACTCACATATCTTGATCAATGGGGAGAAAAAACCTGCTTGCTGCAGCTGCGGGTGTCCAGACCCTTGACTATGGGTGTGTGGGAATTATGCTATGAATTCACAGTGTGTCTTCAGTGCACCTGCCTATTGTCTATTTGATGAGAAAAGTGTAGGAGGTACTTTACAGGTAGACTGAAAGTCTTCCTTTTGCACTGTTTGAAGCACATTCTTTGATACTCCCTTATAAAAAAGTCTGTACCACCTTTTCTTTACTATCTATAATAATAAAAGCATAATATGCTAATTAGACCGATGCCCTTCTAGACATCCTTCTAGAAGACCATCCGGACGAAGCTGGGGCTGCAAGGGAAGCCCGGCTCCCGAGTGCCAGAGGAAAGCGGTGCCAGCAGCTGGGGGAAGGAAGGCCTCCTCTTGTACAAATTTTGTGTATCGGGCCCCTAGTCCTTTAATAAAAGTTCCTAGTCCCTTGTAATATATTTGTCCAATGATGGGAAAATATACAGGTCTTATTCATTTGGAGATGTGCATCTTGTAGAAAAAGGTAGAAACGTTACAACGTTACCAGGCAGAATCCTTCCCCCTCTATTGAGAGGCGAATTAAAAGTTAACATTCATGTTCCTATAATACTGAGGTGCACCAGCAGATCTGAACTCACAGTATCTAAATGCAAAAGGCCCTTTGGATCCAAAACATTTGAAAGGGAGTCAATGAGGAGCAAAAAATGTCCAAGTGGAAAATGGAGCTGAGTTAAGAATGTGCCCGCACCTTGCTGCGGAATGAGAGAAATTAAATTAGACACTATGATTGAGAACCCACCATTCAGCCAGGGGTTCCCTCTTGCCATAATAGCCTGCTGCCCTGGAGCAAGTCCTCCTTGCTTCCTCACGTTACACCACGCACGGCATTCAAGGTACTCTCTGGCGATGCCTTTCCTACTTCTGGGCCTTGGGCATGTCCTCTTTTTCTCTCAAATACTGTTTAATACACACTTCCCCCTTGGCTCACTGACTTCATTATTCTTATGCTCTTTATTTCTGTATATATACTTGACTATAGTTATGCATTCAAATGGGTTTCTGTTATTCGTGCTTTCCCATGTATGAGCCATTATCTCCCACTGAATTGAATTCACCCACTGGAGTGGTGATGTTTCTTCCAATACTTCTACTGTCTTAGTGCATATTGCCACTTCCCCGTTCCCTGATGCCTACTGTGGAGCTTCATAAAGTCAAGCTCATGCAGGCAAACCTTGAGGATGTCCCTCTCCAGGGCTTACAGAATGCTTTGCTAAATTCAAGCCATTTTTAAGGAAAAAGTCTAGTGGTTGTACAATATCACTGATGAGTATGCTCATGATTCTAATTTGGTTACTGAATTCTAGTTAGTAATTCATTGCTCTTATTTTTGATTTTGGATTGTCACTTAGAAAAGTGACAAGCTCTTTATTTTTAAATACAGGAAGTGAGATATTTGCCCGTGTTATAATACACAGTTATAAAAATAGGTTGCAACATTTTCAAAATAATAATATGTCAGTGGAAGATGTTCATTTCGATCTTTTTACAATCATAAATACTGGAGAAAAATCTTAATCACCGTAGTAATGATTTGCTGGATCTGTTATAACATACAAAAGTCAGGTGTTCATCTCTGAGTTATGAGATTCTGGGTAGGAATTCAATTCAGGAGTTATGAGATTCTCAGAGTTATCAGGTTTAGCCGTGGTTTGAAAATATTGTTTTTGGCATATTTCAAAGACACAAAATATTTATTTACATATAAATATTTGTCACATTAAAGATTTGGACCACCAGTCACTTGGTACCCAAACCAATAAATATTCAGTTGAAATTAAAATTTTCACTTTTTTTTCCTTGACAAATGTCCCAGCAAAACAAATATTTTAAAATATTGTTATAGTTCTTTAGAATTTTTCCTTTTTGTCCATATGGTATCTACTTTTCATGTGCTTGAAATCCTTCATTCACTTTATAGAGCGATGATTCGGAGACCGTTTCATTGCTTTTGCTCTCGGAAAATTCCTGACGGTTTTTCCCATAATATTTCTTGTATGCCAAATAAACTAGAAAAAACACATGGGAGGTTAAGCAAATTTTATAATAATTAGCTACAAACTTACTTTGGATGGTGATTATAAGCTATGACCCAAGAAGCAGTTTGCACATTCTGTAGGCTGGAGGCTACTTAGAGAGCGAGCACCATTCTAGTTCCACGGATGCTCATAGTAAGAGGAAGGACTGCACTGTGGGCAGACCTAGCATACAGTTGTACAGGGCACTTGCTCATGACGTATACAGGTGGTACTCACCAACAACAACCGCAGAAAACATTTATTCCATACCTACCATCTCCCAGTTAATGTGCTAGTCCTCAATAACTATGTTACATGCAAAGGGGTAATGTCCAAGACTGTGACCTCATCGTCTGTGTGGGACTTGAGCTGGGATAACAGCCCTTCATCCATTCCTTCCCATGGGAGGGGGGTGGCTGATTGGTGATCAGCCTTCCTCTCTTCCACGGAGCTGCTATCCCTGGTGACAGCCATTTCTCAGCATATTTTTGAGATCTGTTTCACCTGGACAGACTGCCTTGCAAGAGGATACCTGCAGTTTATGTGTGTTATGGGCACATGTGGGAGGCAGTGGAAAGGGGCAGTATTAGGCCCATTTGATTAGTTTTGAGCCATATTTTCCAATTGTTTTATCTGTAATAAAAGTGCGATTTTGTTATCTATCTGATTTTTTTCTACATCTTAAGTGGTTTCAAAGTCCATAGGGGAAGAGAAGGTTTTATTTACTTTCAAATTCCAGTACCTCATACTGATAAGTGGTATAACAATATTGTCTACCTGATAGGGCAATCGTGAACATTAAATGGGATAAAATAGTAAAGTGCCTCTCATGGCCCTAGGAGAATAGTAAGTGCTCAGTAAACATTAACCACTGTTATGGTGCACAGCTGAGAGAGACAATGGCCTGCTTCAAAGATCTTAATATGTCAATATCAATCTTTCCTTAGGTCGGTCCTGAACTTTCCTGATAAATATCCTATATTTACAAAGCATATAAAGACATGTTTCCAGTTCAGGGTTCCTGGAAGCATGTAGACAGGGACACAATAAAATTGTTCTAACAGGTTGACATGCCTCCCTAGCTGCTGAGGAAAAGACAGTCAACGGAGGGCATCGATCTCCATTACTTTACACTTCAAAATAATCCTTACCAGAACCTTTGGGTAAAATTACAATCATTTCATCAGCAGTTGGGAAGTCCTGATAATACTATGGCTGGCTTTTCCCATCCATTCTTTTTGTCACTACCAGAAAAGAAGGTGTTTAATTTAATTTATATAGTTCATTGCTAGAAAAAGGTTATTTAAAAAAATGCCATATGAATAACTCCAGGATTTCTTAAAGAAAATCCGAATGAAACATGATTAGCATTATTGCTTACCTCCTAAGAATATTGCTGCAAAGACGAGCTGGAAGATGCTGTAGATGAGTGGGAAGGTAAACACCTGGTTGAGCTCCTCAAAGGTGAAGGAGAGCTGGACCACGGTAGAACACAGCTGAGTGTTCTGCATCCCTGTTTCCAAAGCAACCGTGCGGCACCTGAAAGAACGTTAAGAGAATATGTTTCTATTCTTCTGTTTTGCTTTGCTTTGTTGTCATACCACATTACAAGCAAATATAATGAGAATAAGTATATATATATGTATATATGTCTGCATTTAGTATATACATTTATTCGATATATAATTTTCCTTATATTGAATAAATATCTATATTATAAACGGCCTGTGGCCCTAACACTATAAAGACCAAAGGACAGCACCGGTGGGCGGGGTGTGCTATTTCGCATGCTGGGCTTCAAGTATTACATATACCAGTATATTTTCTAAGTAAATATTCTCTCTCTCTCTCTCTCTCTCTCTCTCTATATATATATATATATATGCACACATAGATGTTGCCCTAGTCATCTTTTATGATTGCTAAGAATACTAAAGAATACTAAATAACTTATTTTGCTCCCTGAGCAGGGAAGTTCTGGTATATCTATATCTATATATCATCTATATCTGTATGTATATGTATACATAGAGAATATTTATATTTAATATTATCATGTATTTACATTATAGGTAATATTATATTTAACATATTATATAATATATATTAATAAGTAATATGTAGTTCTGTAATAAAAATAAAGTATATATTGAATAAATATATTACCTTAAAGGCAGGTATATATAAATAAAACTAATATATATATATATAAGTTTTATATATAAGTTATATATATATAAGTTATATATATATGTTTTATTTATATATACCTACCTTTAAGGTAATATATTTATTATCATATATATTCCATAAATAGCAAAGGGGGATTATTTTCCTCTATTCTAGGTGTGCCACAAAAATTTTTAAACCACAAAATACCTGATTATTTAGTCAGGGGCACTGGACTCTCCCTTAGATTGTCAAATAAAAGGATGACAACAGCCAACACAATAATAGCAGACTGGTGCAAAATAATCAAAATTATATCTCTTTTTTTGTAGGATTGGCAATATATATATATATATATATATATATATATATATATATATATTGGTGTGCTGTAGAACTTTAGTAATTAGTTTATGCATGCCATGAGATGAAAATGGTTGAAAATCACTGCTCTATTTCATTATGGGCATAACAGTGCAGAGCACAGAACAGGGGCTGAGGAAACAAGATAGAGTAATTGTTATTATTGTTTTATTATTAAATTGGTTTTGTTTTTAATCATTTAATTTTGATTTAAAAAATCCTCAAGGCAGCTGTTCCTACCCGCATTCTACAGATGCAGAAAGTCAGAGAAAGGATAAGTGCCTGGGCCAAGATTTCACAGTTAGTAAGTGGTTGGTTGGAGGGAAACCCAGGTCAAGCGGACTTCTGTCCCATTCTTTCCACTGTTCAGAGCTGCTCATGTCTTTCCCAGCCTCGCATATGTACCAGCATTTCCTCTGCACAATGATTCAGAAGGGCTAGTAGGAGAGGAAATGTTTTCTCTCAGTATCAAACCCATAAATGTGAAACCCCATTCTAACAGTCAGCCCTTTGGATGATGAGTTCTTCCTGTTGCTAGCTGGAGGAACCCTCATATATTACAAGGCCAAGCTCAGTGCTTTTGTTGAAGTTACTTTGCTTGGAGAATAAGGATGCAAGACAATGGAAGAGCTCAACCTGCATGGTCCAGGGCATGGCCCAGGAGAATTTTAGCGAAAGAGAGCGTGAGTATTTTCTTTCTGGGAGACTTGCATAATTTAGGAATGAATGAATCAATTTAGAATGCCAAATTTAGAAATAGGGTAAATGTTATTACAAGTGAAAATTTTTGTATTTGTCATCAATATTTACAGCTGTTACAATGATGACATTGTATTCTCTCAAATGTGACCATATTTGGAAATCAGGTCACTGTAGATATAATTAGTTAAAATAAGGTGATTAAGGTGCACCCTAATCCAATGTGACTGGTGTCCTTATGAAAGGGGGAAATTTGGACACAGAGACATGCATTAAAGGAAGACCATGTGAGGAGAAACAGGAGAAGATGGCAATCCACAAGCTAAGAGGAAAATATCTGGGATCGATCCCCCTTCATATCCCGCAGAAGGAACAAAGGCTGCTACACATTTTTTTGGGGGGGGGGCGGATTTCTAGCCTCCAGACTGTAAGACAATGCATTTCTGTTGTTTAAGCAAGTCTATTTGGGGTACTTTGTTATAGCCACACTAGCAAACTAATACAAAAGCTATTACAGGAAAAAAAATCCTAGTTGGCTTTATCAAAATACCATACCTGTGCCAGGGCAGACCAGCTATTCTAGCCAGAAGAAACCCTAGTGAGTAACCGGCCACAGGAAATATGGTTCCTACGATCCACAGTTTGGGAGTGATGATCCAGGAAGATTGGTACAGTATTCCTCCCACCACAGCTATGAGCACGATAAGGACTGCACCTGTGATGGATCCAATCTGGAAGAAAGACACAAGCAGACCTATCAATTGTGATAATGAAGTTACCTCTCAGTGTCTCTTCACCTCATGGCCATGGTCAGCCCACCAGGAATGTTGTTGCTTGTCCCACATTTTAATTTTTGGAAAAAAAATTTTTGGAAAATAAAATATTTTGAAAAATAAAGCGTCTATCCTTGGTTAGCCTGAGGAAGATGTATTAGCTTGCAAATTATCCCTGTCATAGATGAGGAAAACAAACTCACTAAAAAGTAGAAGACTTGGCTTCTAGATTCCACTCCTCCTGCTCTCCTTGTTTTGATAAGTCATGAAATCTCTCTGAGTTTTAGTTTCTTTATCTGTAATTGCGGATAAAATCTTGCCCTGATTACCTTTTATTATTATTACAATAATAAGAAAATGAATATAAAACTCTATAAAAGTTAAAGGTGTATGCAAACAAAAGCTACTATTGTTATTGTTTTTCCTCTTTCACATTGAAAAAAGTGGATTTTAGAACTTTTTGACCAGAGTAGCAAAGAATACCAACTAACTTATGCTTTCTGATCAGTGGACCATGGCTTTGTCTATATCTATGTTTACATATCTATGTCATCTATGTCTATATCTATACCATCTTTATCCATATACATATCATCTAGCTAGAATATAGTTGGTGAAGGGACATGAATGGTAACAAATTAGTATCACCCATTAATTACCAGGCACAAATATGGGTACAGAGATAAGAAAGATATGATCTATATTTTAAGACCACCGTATAGATATATTTTGTAAAACAAACCCACATAAGAGAGATAAGAGCAAAGTGCTGTGGGAGTACAGAGTACAGTAACACCAAGAGGTGATGTTTGAGTGGGTTATTCCAAAGGGTGAATAAAAGTTTGCTCTGTGGATAGAGTGGGGAAGGACATTCTAGAAGAGTGGACTGCGTGGCTAATAATGTCAATGCTCGTCCCACTAAGATTAGGTTTATAATATAATGAGAAAACCATTGCATAGCTGGAAAGACCTATCAGTTCAACTGTGGAGCAATAGACTGTGCAGCTGTAGCATGGGTCACTTACTTTAAGTATGATCTTGGCTTGCCGGGGCCATTTGTGATTAACAAACATTCCAATGGAAACAGGAACAACAAGAGCCACCAAAGATGTACCTGAAAACAACAGAAGAGTAAGTTGATCAACAGGACACAGCACAAGGAAGGAGGAAAAGAAAAGAGTAAGTGGCCTGTAAAAGGTTTGGGTAATATATTTCTCTCCTTGAGAACACAAAACAGAAAAAAAACAAACACAAACTCCTTCCTTATTCACTTCAGTACTTAATTTAATATTACTGAGAAGAATTGATAATATTGATATAAATTCTTTCCCTAAATCTTACGTTAATTTTTTTAGCATTCTTTATGCTTTTAATAACTATATTTTGGTTTCAATTGGTTAGGCTCTTGCCTTATTTGATGTTTGGATCCTTATATTCTGGGAAAAACCTTTTCAGTGTGTTGTGTGTGTGTGTGTGTTCTCAGAAAGACATAGATCATGTTTTACATGATCTGTCTGTTACTTCATGGTAGTAGAAATAAAAGGAAAAGCTCAAACTTCTCCAGGCTTTTGGTGAGCTAATGACTGACTTTGGTTATTCAAATCTATAGATGAGAGGGGAGAGAATAGATTGAAAAGCATGCTTTAACATTTCTGTGAGATAATGTATTTGGTCACCTCTCAAACAATTATAATTCTTTGCAGGAACGTGCTCACCCAGCCAAATAAAAGTCATACTTCATATTCACCGTGTTAAATTCACTGCTGTTCTTGTGACATGTGGTTTGTTTCTCCATATTATTTAACACTCATTTTCTCAATAGCTGCTTTTATATAATATAGCATCAACAATTTCTAACTTCTCACAGGTTGTTTCTTTTTAAACATCCTTTCAAATCAGTAAGAGAAAGTGGAATTGAATAATGAAATTCTGAAAGTAGATATTGCTTAGTATTAAAGTAGATTGAACTAGGACTGAAAAACAAATTCTAGATTCCAGGTCTGTAAATATGACTTTAAAATGAATATAATAATGATAAAATCATACTTTTTGTAGCCTTTGGGGGCTAAAGGTTCCAAGAGCAGGCAAAAAAAATAAGATGACAAGGAAAGTAAAGAAAAAATGATGGAACAACAGATATGTAAAAGGATCATTTATAGTCATACTGGTCAGAGTCCTTAGAAAAATCCGCATCGGGGATCCTTTCATTTTGCTACTTTGGGAGGAGCCTTCCTCCCCTGTCTTGGGTCTCCAGACTATTCTCTAAATAGTGTGAAGTTTGTAGGCTTTGAATTAAAACATCTTAATATGAATTCTTTGTACTGGGGTAGCTTAAAACTAGTTGCACATACTGTGCTTAGAATGTGTGTGGTTAGGTCTTGGTAATGTATTTTGTGTGTCAGATCTGGGAAAAGGCAGCCCACTCCTGTATTTGAGCCCTTTTTATCTCTCTGGGACTACCTGCCAAAATCCAAGACAGATTTCCTCTCCTGACCATACGAAGCCAGGATAAAATTTTTGCAGGATTTGAAGGTGACTGGAAAAGGCACTCTTAGCCTTTTGCACTGGGAATGTGTGGCTCCTACCTGCAGAGGTGGGTTGTTCCAACTCTTTACTCCTCAGTGCACTAGAGGTCCTTCTATTCTCTTCTCCCAGACTCTGTTTATTTTATGTATTCCTCATATGCTTGTGCTTTCTGTCAAATGTCTTTCTATTCATCGGCTTACAGCTACCCTCTTTGAACCATAACGTGGTCTTTAATCAGTTTACACAGCAGATACAGGGGGAAAGAGAGGTAGAAAGAAAAAAGAGAATAAAAGAGAATGGCAGATGGAGGCATGCGGTGCAACTTGGACCCATGTAGTCTCAGAGGCGAGCCTCATTTGCAAATTGTGGGAACTGTGCAAATCAGTAAACCCTCTGAGCCATGGTTTCCATGTGTGTGATATGGGTAAGACGTTGCCTATCTCACAGTGTGTTTGTGAGAATTGGGTGGTGAAATAGAGGTACTGTTCACAGTACTGGATACCCTCAAATGTAAGGGAGAGAGGAGTAGAACAACAACTTTTACTGCAGTGTGTTTCCAGTGGAATCAGCTGTACGAGCTGCCTCCTCCACCCAGATGTCATCATCTGAAGGGGCTCAGCGGGTGTTTATTGAATTCCTCAAAGCATGGTGAGCACTGTGAGGGAGCACTACGAGGAGCCTGTGGGAAACAGTCGTGCCCACAGAGCAGAGTGGAGAGCAAACCAGGGGACTATTTCCGGCTCTCTAGTCATCTTGGACAAATGAAACAGTTACCATGAACCTTACATTCCTCATCTAAAAAGTAGTGATAACATCTTTTGAAGGAATTAAGTTGTTTGTTTTCTACATTAAAGGATTAGAAAAACCAATAGCAAGAAGGTTAGGTTGGAAATAGACTTAGCAGAATGGAGAGACGGCAGAGTTAGTATCTTTGCTTTTCAAACTCTCATTTAAATTTTTTTCTCTTTTCTCTTTTATATTCTATGTTCTTCTCTTTTCGCATTTTAATTCGAAATTAAATTAAATTAATTTAATGAAGTAAATTACTAATTTACTCTTTCTTACTTTCTGTTCCTTTCAAAATATACTCACATTAAAGGATGTGTTATATGTAATTCACACCATAGATAGAATTACTCACATTGCTATGGGGCACTTTCCAGGAAATGCATACTAAGAAAATATTTTAAAGCTTAATTTTTTTCTTAAATAATGAGTTATAGAATTAAAGCTCTTCATTCCACAGATAGATCCTTTGAGAGGCCTACAATGTGTCCCCCTAAAACTGCATTCTTTAATTTTAAACAAAGTGAACTCCAAGGGAGCATAAGCATAGCCAGGCGGTTACAGAAGATCATTCTAAAACCTGTTGCAACAGGATATTATGTCTGATATGGAGGAATTCCCCAGGGGTCACTAGAAGGACCTTGTAGGGAAATCCCATACTGAACATGGTGTGTCAGGGAGGACTACTTTTTAAAATAAAATAAAAAAAACAAACCTTCCCCCCCCTCCCCCACCCCGCCAATGGCCATGGTAAAAGTGGAGAGAGAAGAGACTATCTGAAAATATTGTAATACATATTGTCCCCAATTAGTATTTCCAAAATTTATCCCAAATCACTTGTGCAGACCTTTAAATCATGGTTAATCACAGAAAACAATCTTCCTTAGAAATGGAAGGGAATTTAGGTGCCATCCAGTCCAGCTTTCCATGCCAATAGGAATCCTTTTTACAAACATCCTGGTGTGTCACTATTTAGCCTTTGTTTACATGCTCCCTTCAATGGGACACCTACGTACCACTTTGAGGCAGCCTACCAGGGAGACATTTGTCTTCAAGATCAGCTGAAAATAGACTAGCATGTAATGTACCTGGTGACTGATACCAATGCATTACTTCCTCTACATCTCATCTTTTATGATGATAGTTCTATGGGAAGTGCCTGGTGTTGGTGGACCAGGAGCCATCTTGTTCTTGATACCATGTTACATCAAAAACTTAGTCTTCTGCCATCATTTATTATTCCCCAAACAGAAAAAATCTCCATTGAGATGAGGGTGAATATCTAAGAGTTGAAATGAGTGGAGGCAGAAAATTTAACTTCTTGGGGCATGACACACAGACTGTGCCAGTAAATCAACTTTTGAATCAACATGTGGCTCACAGTTAAGTGTTATAAAAAATACGTCTTATCTGGTAGTTTCATATTGTCACACTTGTGATTGCTTACTAGGTGCCTTATTTTTAAATCATTGGTGGAATTATTTTTTTATTTCTTCAATCTAAGTGTCTGGGAGCAAATGCTTGTCACAAGCTAGTTGCATTGTGGGTTAAGGAAAGTATAGCAAATTGGCCTCCTCAGGCACAGATAGCTGTGCCAGGGCACCCTTAAAGTTGGCCCCTCACCCTGTGATTTCAATGGAGGAACAAACCAGTTTCTCCCATGGTGCCATGGTTTGGAATTGAGATTCTGCCAACTCTAATTCAAAAGCAAGGGTGGCTTGCAATGAAATCCTTACGGCACAAACTGCTGCTCGTGCCAGAGGCAAATACCAGCTGGGTCTGAGCCTGGCCTGACAACCCAGCCAGGGGTAAGCAGAGAGGAGGAGAATAATATTCAGAAATCTTGCAGAGCAATGACTTACCTATGTTATCATAGGGAATTATGATCGTCCCCGAGTCGACCCACATTTTGGTATAGATTAAGAGGCACAGCGGCATCATTCCCAGGGCCAGCAGCGTGGAGCATGTGGTCATGCTGACGCTGAAAGGAAATGGGCAGGTTGATACGTCCACCTGAGTTTTCCAGGGGAGAGGTTGTTTCATGCTTAGATAGTCCTACAAAAGGCTGTCTCCACCAGCGCGCCATTCAGTCTGACGGACAGAAACATTCAAGCTCCCCAGCAATTGCAGGGTTCAGCCTCGGGCAGAACGGTGAGATCCACATTTGGTGTCTTCCTCCTTTGTCTTGTGCCATCCCTCCCTCCCTGTTGGTTCTCAAGAACCAGAGAAGATAGTTAATTGCTAAATAAACTCATTATTAAACAAGATCCAAGGTGCTAGGCCATGCCACCCTTGGACCTCCAATCAGAGAACAGCAAACACACTTTTATATGGAAGAGACATTAGGGACTCCTCTATGTCTGTCTGTGTTGGGATGAGATGGGTTCTCCCTGGGCCCTTAGGGGAGAATATATGTCCAAGAGAGGAAACCTCAGTGTAGTTCCTTAAAGAGAAAATTATTGCTCTAAATGCTCAAATCTTGAGAAAAGAAAAGAAGCTCCCCCATCCCCCCGAAACAAAACAAAACAAAACAAAACAACAAAAAATGAAGCAAACATACAAGCAGACAGGGGAGGCCTGGATTCTATTTCTGCTAAGAAATTACCAAACGTGTATTGAGAAAAACAGGTACCTGGTACATGCCTCCTGACAGCACGTGTCTGTGTGAGTGGAGCTGGCTAAGTGATCGCATTTTGACTTTTGACCTGGAAGGATTAATGTGGAATGATGTAATTTTCAGCACTGTGACAGTGGGTGGAAAAGAGGCTCTTGGGGAATGGGTCTTTCTGCTCCCATTAAACTGCCTTGTATATAGGGGTACATTTTTTTTGCTCAGTGCCCTAATGAAAATCTTAATCACTGCCACCTCACAGACTATGAGAACTGACTGAGCCAGTGAATCCAATACTTAGAATAATGCAAGGTGCTCATTAAGAGCTAGATGATGTTATTATGTATCTAGTCATAGTGTGTGCTGTATTGTAGCATAATTCCAAGTCAGAAAATCAGAGAAATTTTTCTGATAGGCTCTTTCTACAATAGTTGTAGTGTTGAGGCTATCAGAACAATAATTTCTTAAAAGTATATATGTGGCCCTAACTGGTTTGGCTCGGTGGATAGAGTATCGGCCTGCAGACTGAAAGGTCCCAGGTTCGATTAAGGTCAAGTGCATGTACCTTGGTTGCTGGCACATCCCCAGTAGGGGGTGCACAGGAGGCAGCTGATCAATTTTTCTCTCTTATCAATGTTTCTAACTCTCTATCCCTCTCCCTTCCTCTCTTCAAAAAATCAATAAAATACATTTAAAAAGTATATATGTGTACTTGGAGGGAAGATGCTAAGTTATTTACACACCTGCCTCCCCCCTCCAAAAGAACACAGATACAATGCTAAGGAAAACAGCTGAAGATGAGGAATTTAGTTTCAATGCATCTAACTTAGCACAGTTTTGGCAAAATAAAGGGTGGGGACAATATTTACAGGGGGCTTAACTTCTCTAATATTCATTTAAAAAAAAGAGCAGGAATGACCTCACTTAAACCGTGTTTTAAAGAATTTAGGAATATCCCAATAAACCCATATGCATATATGCATAACCCACAGACACAGACAATAGGGTGGTGAAGACTTGGGGTGGGTGGGGGGAGGAATAGAGGGAAGAGGGAAATGGGAGGAAAAGAGGGACATATGTAATACTTTCAACAATAAACATTTATTTTACAAAAGTATTTAGGAAAAAATACTTGTCTTAGTAGAGCTAAAATAGTGCGACAATATCAATACTAGAGTATATGTAAACTATTTCTAAGAAGTTCAACTGATTATCATGACAAGTTAATTTAGATGTAAAATGTAATGCAAAGGCAGTGTCCTACAGCACAATAACTGGATTTGTTATAAATTGTACTTTGAATTAAAGTACTGAGGTGGTTATTTTCCCCTCTCTCCCAGCCTTCCTCATTTTTATGCCATTCTCTTTTATCTTCTATTTTTAAAAATCAGTTAGAATGGATTTAAGGTTATCCCATAAATAACTTTGATTCCAGTGAATCGTGCACTTTCTCTCATGGAGAGGATGGACATGCGGAGGTGGAGCCGGGCAGTACTCACTACCTGGATCATAGTGAAGAGAAGCCTGAGAAGTTTTTGTTTCAAACTGAGAATGACTTTTAGAAGGAAGTCTGTTTCTCTCCTTGTTTTTCTTTTAAATCTCCTTGTGAAAGCTTTAGTTCTAAGTTTTTGCTAAGACAACTTATGAAGTTGTATCATGGTTGTGAGTTTGGCGAGAGCAGTTTCTTAAAGGCCACAGGAGGGATAGGACAGGAGCTGGAAAAGGACATGGTTTAGCTTTCATGGGACATCTTGGCAGTGAGGTGTGAGAGGAGACGAGAGAAGAGGTGGCTGCAAGTCAGTACCATTTGAACTTGTATGAGAACACCATCAAAGCACTCAAAATGAGGCGAACATTCATAGATCAGTACTTTTAAGAAGCAATATAGGGGGAATTCATTAGTAAAAGAAAAATATCATTTCATAAGAAAAAATGTGAAGTCCTATAAAGAGCATAGTTGTCAACAATAGAAGTACTACCATGAACTTATATTGGAATGAGAGAAAATGTAAGAAAAAAATAAATTTCTTGACTTTAATTCGTGGCTTTAGCTCTCTTCACCACCAGGGATAATTATTGTATTTTTTGCAAATAAGAGCAATAAATGAGAATTCAGCAAATGTTGAGGAATGTGGTGAGGTCAGTAATTAGAATGTAAAATATTGTAATCATATTAGAAGTAAAACACCAGGTTTTAAAGATCAAAGAGTGTGTGTATAGGTAGTGCTAGAAAGTGGAGATGTCATAAGTTATAGAAATAATCTCAAGCAAAGGATAAGAATCTGGACAGGTATAAGTGGATAGGTCTGGATTCAAATTTTGACTCTGACATGCACTGACTCTGTGACCTTGATTAAGGGTATGAGCCTTAATTTTATTGTCTATCACATGCAGAAGATAGTAGTACTGACCTCAGAGGAATGTTTTGAGGATTAACTACACCTGAAATGCCACCTTTATTTCTCCCTGAAACTATTTGTGCATAATACACCCACTGGACAGGTAGAAGAAGTGAAAATACCTGGGCACTGATCAGATTCCCACAACTTTCAAAGCTGGAGAAGGAGTCAGAGACGGAGCTGAAATATCGCTTGCTATATTTCAACAAGCAAGGATATAATGAACAAAGTCCCTATTATTTTTGATATTTTGTGTATGTGTGTATTTTGTGGTTGCTGTTGTGTATTTTTTCTTTCCTTATTTTTGTCACTAGAGATTTCAAAAGACAATGGCCCCCCAGGTTTGGAAGAGATGACAGGGTGTGGGAAAGATGATCTGGGTTTCTCCTCCCAGCAACCACATCCAGGAAAGGGAAAGCCAGGGGGAGGTGTTTTGCTGGACTGTGTGGTATCTGTCCAACCAGCGCAGAGACCTGTTGGACACTCATATGGCTGCCATTGCTAGAGTTCATGTGGAAATGGAGATGGTGAAGTTCAAGAGAACAGAATTAGAAATATAAATGGTAGATAGGATTGAATCTAAATGAATTATCAGAAGACTTTAGTGTGCCAGTGCTCACTTCAGAAGAGTGAAAAGTGCAGGAAATCTGTTTCCCAATAGCTATCACTCTCTAAATCGGCTTTAAAGAAACATTTAAATAGGGTTCCAGTAACATATACAATGTATAATGTCATCCTCCTACATAGCAACATACCTCCTTGTAATGATAATGGGTCATAGTGAGAAACATTTTTGCTCTGCTAAAATGGATGTCTTGTGTGTGATTGTGTTTGTCCCCAACCTAAGCCATGCAGAGGCTGTGTGCATACTGAGGTGTCCTCTCCTCTTGAGGCATGTTGGTTTTTCCTCTTGAGGTCAAACTTTCCAGGCCACTTGCTGCTGTGGGACTCAGGCCTGCCTGTCTAGGTCCCCCACCCTACTTCTTGTTTCTCATCTTCTGGGCTTGGAAATAGTACGCTGGAGTGTTAGAATTAGGAGAGGAAGTAGGTTCTGTGTGAGAAATGTTTATGAGATTAAGTGGGATTTATTTTGGGTGTGTAAAATTTTTTACTGGGATTGTTTGCATTCTATATGGGTGAAATTGCTAGAGAGGTTGCTGTGGGCCTGAAGAAGTGTTGGTATTATTTTGAAGACGGGGAGGGGGAATCTGTGGAGTGCACACTTTCTAGAATGAAAATGAAAAATTTCAGTGCCGTCCCTCCCACTTTAAAGATTACGCTAACTTGCTGAAGGATAACGTTTCAAATTTTGCTCTTGATTCTTGTTTCTTAATATTATTATTTCTTATTGGAACTGTTATGCAGTGTAGACTAGATTATAAGTCATCTCCTGTATCAAGAGAAATAAGATTTCCTTAAATCACAGAAAAATTTAACTTGGAGTTTTTAGTTAAGGGTCTTACAGTTTTAGCCAGTAGAAGAGACTACCTATCTTACAAAATGATCACCTGTGTGGTATTATGTTGAGGTAAAAGACTCTCCTACTTTTTAAAAAGTTATAAATATACTGACCGTTGAACAACTGCTAGTTTTAGGGGCACTGAAACAGTAGAAAATCCACCAATAGCTTTTAACCCCCAAAAAACTTAACTTCCAATAGACACAAGCTAACTACACTGTTGACCCAAAGCCTCACTGATAGCAAAAACAGTCAATTAACACATATTTTGTCTGTTATATGCATAATATGTATTCTTTCAATAAAGTAAGCTAAATGAAAATGTTACCAAGAAAATCATAAAAAAGAGAAAGTACATTTACAGTGTTTACGGAAAAGAATCCACGTGCAAGTGGATCTACACAGTTCAAACCCCTGTTCTGCAAGGGTCAGCAAGTATTATGTCAAAGCTGTTTAGGGGATGTCAAAACCCATATTCAATTTAGTTCACTCCCATCAACTGCCTTTTGGAATTTTCATCTATTTGCCTATGTCCAGGTCATAGCAAACTGAAGTCTAAAAAACCTTATTGCTATATGGTGGGACAGCACTTGCTTTGTTCTTTATAGGACTTTCCTTAACAAGACTCTATTGCAAGGAAGATACAGTATTTCCTTATGTGAAGAATATGTATTGTGAAGGTATATAATTTGGTATATAATGGTTTTTCTAAAGCTCATGGCAAATTAGCACTAGCTGAGATGTGATGGCTGTTCCCAGTTGCTCACTAGACACTGAATCAACCTGGAATTGTTTTACATTTTGCATTTCTACACCTCGAGCTTCTCTCTTCTCAGTATGGTATGTGGTGATTACTAGAGCTGATTGCCAGTGTACAGTGTTTAATAAGCACACATTACATTAACACCTGGCTGGTTTGCAGAAATGCATACCTTTCACAGGAAATAAGGGATTGTGAGGTAAGGAAAGAGACATTTGCCTATTCGACTCGTAGCATTAAAATTTTCAGTCGCATCATATGAATGCTTCATCTTATTTCTATTAGTTTTTTTTTCCTAGTGCTAGTTCAGACTAGTGCAGGATGAATTGGGAAAACATTGCAATGTAGATTACTCTCTGTGAAGCAGGGAAACCATTTTCTTTTTATTTTATAGTGAGGTAAGCATACATTTTTTTAAAAAAGAAGCTGTTCTGTTGTAGGTTTTTTTTTTTTTTTTTTTTTTTTAACTACCAGTAGAAGTAAAACAAACGTGCAAACTATTTCTTGGTCTTTATACCAAGAAAAAGCTTGTCCAAAGAACTAGCTGTGTTCGGTGGAGTTAACTATTGTCCCATCATAGGTCCTGATGTTTAATGAACAATCTGATTTCACAATCACACGTAGAGCTCCTCATCGCCACAAAGAAAGGTGGTTTTTGTCGTTTTCCTTTCTGATACTGACAAGGAAAACAATCTTAGCTGCCGATTGTGGGGCTTGGAAAAGATTTCTTTTCCTGAAAAACTTTGAATCTTTCCCAAAGATAAACATCAGTTATCCAACGTCTTGTTAACTGAGTTAAATTGAAACAAAACAAAACAAAACAGAAAATGTAACCCATAAATAGGCAATCTCAGCTGTTCAAGAAGGTGAATACGTGCATTTATTCTCTTCTGTTAATTCCCCCAGTTGCGCCTTAATTTAGCAGCAGAACAGATGGATACTCACGCTGCCATTGGTTTCTGGAAGACTAATTCCATGTGACTGCAGTATGCGGAGGGGTAGATAGCTTACCTCAGGTCCATGTCGCCATCGACCCAATAGGCCAAGATATTGGAGGCAGTTCCTCCGGGGCAGCATCCCATGATCAGCACCACTACGGCCTGGATGGGGAGGACGTCAAAGGCCACAGACAGGATGAACCCCACGAGGGGCATGATTCCAAACTGACAGAGGAAGCCAATACATATGCCCCATGGCCGCTTTATGTGCCCCAGGAATTTCTGGATTTCCACGTTGCATCCCATGGAGAACATCACCAGAGCCAAGAGGATGGTCAAGACGGTGCTCAGGACCAGACTTAGGATGGCGTTGAAATTGCTGGCAGGTACCACACAGGACGAACCGTTGCAAACTGTTGCTGTGGCCAAACATCTCGTTGAATTATTCATCGCTGGGTTTTGGCTCAAATGGTCACAGATATCCACAGAAACGCCAATCCTCCGCTCCTCGCTGGGTAAGTAGTGCCTACGGCAAGCACGTCAAACTTTTAAAGCCTTCCTAAACGTGTCATTTGGTGTCTCTTTCTAAAGCCACCTCAGAGAGGCAATAAAAAACAATAAATGCCAGTATGTCAGTTTCGAGAGGTAACATTACAACACAGCACATACTATGAATCATAAAAGTCCTGCCAAATTATTGGCCCAGACAGAGAATTATAATTAATCATTTATCGGCATGGTAATGAACCGTGCCATATAAAAAGAGCTGTGTTAATGTTTAATGCTGGGAAGGTTTGCTAAATAATTTCAGTTATGTGACACTCAGATATTACAGAGCATTGGAGGGGGTAAGCCATGGGGAAGCATGTTATTCACTCATCTCCTTTTAATAAAGGGGTTGGTGGTGGATCCTAAAAAGTCAAGTACCCTGTGCCAAGTTAAATTGCTAAATAACGTCAGTGTCAGACCCTGAACTGAAACTGAGACCTACAACTTCCTCCCCCAATAGTTTTCTTACTATATCAATGTCTGCTCCTATTATTGGTCTGTAGTGTTCATGAAGAGTATGTAATGTCAAGAAACTTACAGGGCCTTGATGCAAACTTATGGGAAAGTAGCATGTGGGAGGATAGAATGTTTTCTGTATTGTCTGGTAGGAGGGCAGCTGACCAGGAGAGCTGCCTTCAGTTACTCACATACCCAATTATGTATGCATTGCCATAGTAACGAAGTGCTTTGGAGATAGTGACAACACAATTATTTAGAGGGATGAACTTCAGAGGATTAGGTCAAAGTGACAGGAGCTCTTAGTGCTTGAAGTCGGGAATTGAAATTAGAATTGTTTTTTGAAGAGGGAGGCAGTTGGAGATTCCAAGGGAAGTTGATTTTTGTAAATGTCAAACAGTCTACCTCATGGACAGAACACTGCATTTGGTGTATAAGGAAGATAAAAAAGATAGAGGAGGAGTTCCTGTTCCTAGGTGTTTATGGTATAATCAGTTAGTGAGGATGCAACATAAGAATAAAACAATATTTTGATCATGATTCACAATTTATAGGACAAATTCTAATTCATTAGTCGATTGAATCATCTTAAATTTAGTAGGATTAGCATCCTCCTTTTACAGATGAGGACTTAAGGACTGAAGAAATACATTCTTTTACTGGAAATGCTGATAACTGGAAATGCTGAAACTCAGTTTGGCTTAGTGGAGATTTAGAGAAATATATTAGAATAGAGTTTCCCAAAACTCAGTGTGACACACATCCCCTGGGGGTCTTGTTAAAATGCAGATTCTGATTCTGGAAGTCTGTGGTGGGCCCCAGATGTCTGCATTTCTGACAAGCTCAGAGTTGAAAGTGATAACGGATCTAGGGACCACACTTTGAGTATCGAGGCTTTAGAATACCGATGTCAGGGTGATGACAACTATCCAAGCTGGTGGCAATTGAATTTACTGGTCACAAGTGAAAGCAACATTTACAGAGCAACTCAACACAGAAAATTAACCTTCTGCACAACTGGAGTAGGCATGAGCTGTAGGCAGTGGAGTGGGCTGCCAAGCAGAGGCATGGGTGGAGTGAAATGTCCCAGCTGCTGGGGGCCTAGGAATGATGTCCCTCTAATGTGGGATTGAGCTGCTGGGAAAACCCTGAACCATCCGTTCTCTTATAGGTGACAGTGATTGACACTCACTGTTGGTGTAGTTTCTGTCCCAGGAGTGCTCTTTCTCAGCTGTCAGACTCCACCACCTGCCTTATCTTGCATGGGTGGGCTGCCATTAGCTCTGCCTGGCTGGCTGCCAGTTCCTGTAGGATCCTCCTGTCTCTCAAATCACCCTTTCCACTCCCACAGCTATATGATTAGCTAGGTAATTCCCAGAAGGGTTCCCCTCCCACTTTTGGGTGTGGAATGACTTGGTCCTGTCCTGCTGGCCCCCTCCCAGCATCTCCTGGGACTGACCTCTGGCTCACTTCTTGGCTCAGGTGCCAGTAGGCTTGGGGTCAATGAGCCAAAAGCGCCCCCTGCTGCTTCACCTGGGTATCTGTAGGTGCGGGCTTCCCCCCACCTCTCCCCAACGTGTGTGGAGGAGGCTGAGAAGGAAAAACTGCAGAATCCAGAGCCTGATACATGTATAGGGTTGATCAGCTTTCAAAGCAGCTGCCCCGCTCTAACCTCAAACATTACTCAGAGTCCAAAGCTGGCCCAGGACCTATCCACAAACATGCCAGATCCGATTTGCAAAGGGAAATTTGAATCTTGTAGTTTGGAGGCAGCAATTCAAGTTTTTCCCAGGGTGGGCTTCAGGTTCTGGCCACGCTTGGGGTTGCCAGGTGAGATCGGTACTTAGCCTTTTGTCCACAAAGCTGGAAGCAGAGAAAAGGAAGCAGGTTAAGAACAAAGCTCTCAAATTTCAGAAGACTTGCTAAGGAGATCTGAGGCTCCCAGGGGCAGAATGCTTTGCATATAGACAACTTGCAAATGAGCAGTCTGTTTGACTAGACAAAGTGCTACAGTTCTGCTTTAAAAAATGTGCCAATGCATTTCTAATTTTCACATTGTTTTTACATAAATTTGCACATTAGGCTCCAGAGGCCTTCTATTCAAGTATTGGAGTGATTCACAATTAGCTAGTACCCTTAACTTCAACTGCATGAAAATTCAGGTATCAGACCAGAATAAACAGAAAATATCTGAATATGTTAAAACCATTCTCTTTAATTACAACACAATCAGGGAACAGATGCACACCCGAGTGGGCAGGAGTTGGCGCTTGATTTCCATTGTCATCTTTCTCAATCTTTTCTGCTCAGTTTCTTCATGCATTGGACTCAGCTACAGGCCATTTTTAAGAAACCAGCAGCAAAGTTCTGCTCCTGGTCTCCTGGGTGGAGACACAGCAGGTTGTGGGTCAACTTTACCTATAGGCTTCCTTTTGGTTTCTTAGTATCATTTGAAGAAGCAAGGGTTTAATAGCTTTTCAAAGTGTTTGCCCTGAAGCTCATATGATAAAAGAAGAGCTTTCTATTTCCCATTTTGTTTCATTTGGGCATTCTTCCATTTACTCGGCAGTCATTTGGGATTTCAGTGATTTTACTGAATAGTTCCCTGTGACTTAAATGATCTCTTTCCTCTTTCCTATTCCTTCCTATGGACTGAACTTTTATGGAAACTGAAAGTACCATGATTAGAGTTATTATCTGACATCTTTACTGACCCTCTTTGAGGCAAAAATACCCAGGGAGAATAGCCTATGAATGACTAGCTGTCCATTCATCTGAGTGGCATTAAAGGAAGAAGGCAGAAAAATATTGGCGAAAGAAAAGGTAATGTTTAAAGAAGAGCTTAGCCCTAGCTCGTTTGGCTCACTGGATAGAGCATCGGCCTACAGACTCGAGGGTCCCAGGTTTGATTCCGGTCAAGGGCATGTACCTTGGTTGCAGGCACATCCCCAATGGGGGGGGGGTGCAGGAGGCAGCTGATCGATACTTCTCTCTCATCGATGTTTCTAACTCTCCCTCTCCCTTCCTCTCTGTAAAAAATCAATAAAATATATTTTTTTAAAAAAGGAAGGGCTTAAATTTTACTGAATGCAGAAAGCACTGAACTTGGAATCAGAAGATATGAGTTCTAGGTCTGCTTCATTTGAAAATATTTTGCTGTTTAGACTTTTATCAATGAATATGAAGCCTTAGAAAGTCTGGAGGATGGCACAACCACTTTCAAACACTATTACAGCTAAACCTATATATGTCCTATATACCAAGTCTTTCTAGTCTTAGGTAAAGATCTGAACAAATTCATAAATTGAGTATCCAGAAAACACAACCTAGAATGGTCATAGTGTTAATAGCAAACAGCACCAGATGTTAGGACCTCGAGTTTGGCTAAGAAAAGAATTCAGAGTGAAGAAACTCAAATACAAGTGGAGGTTTAATTAGAAAGTCATAGGAGTAGAAGTGAGCTGTGGAAGAAGTGAGCCAGCTGGGCTGTTTGGACTCAGGAAACAAGTTACAGAGGCAATAAAAAGGGGCCTTGGATCTTAGGAGAAAAACAGGCAAAGAAAAGGAGCCTGGGGGATAGAGAGGGAGAAGGGCATGGTGTGCTCTAGAGAGAGCAAGCCTGGAGAAAGAAGTGGGTGGGGAAAAGCATGATCTATGGAGAGAGCTCACCAGTATGCACCGGGCCCTTCGTCTTAAGGGCTTTTATCTGGAGGTGTCAGGGGATGATCTCAATAGAATATACATCATATTTCTAGGTGGGCCATCTTAGGGTCATGGTCTCCACTGATTTTTTGGTGCCAGGCAGGGGATCATTAGTCATCACAGCTGGTTCTGATGTTAGCTATGGTGTTGTCCCACTCGCCTTGCTGTTTTGTTTTTTTTTGGTCTAAATCTGAAACACAATTGAGACCTAGATGTTATCATTAGTTTGACAAAAACTCGTGATCAATAGACCCTAGGTTTTGTTTCTAATATTATTTGATATGGGTCATAACCTCATTGTCTTGAGGGCTTAATGCTTAAGGGAGTGGTCACGCAAGGGCTTGTATGGAAGTCGTGTAAGGCTTTTCTCTGGCTTCTGGTTCCTCCTCTAAGGGGTCTACTGCATGACTAGTGACATGACTAGAGGAACGATCAGGGGAGAATCTGAACTGCAGGACTAGCAATATGCTAGGGGTGGAAAGATCCTCTTACTTGTCCTTCCAGTTCTGCCCATTACTAGGAGCCAGGGCCTTTCCACCATGGTGACCTTCTGTACCTGGTTTATCATTTATATTATGCTATGTCTGTCTAACTGTCTACTTTATCAATAATAACTCCATTCATGATAGGGCTAGTCTGGAAACTATCCAACTATCGATCAGTAATAGAATGGGTAAATATATTATGATCTATTCACATAGTGTAATTCTATACATCAATTAGGATGCATGATCTACCATGACAAAATTTATGTTGAATGAAAGAAACCAGACACACAAGAGTACATACAAAAACAGGCAAAACTAATGTATGGCATTGGAAGTAAGGATAGTCTTTATTCTGGGAGTGTAGGAGAGCAGAAACTGAAAGGCATATAATTTGGCCTAGGGAAGGCAAAAGACAGAAAGATAACTTAGACTTGAGAAGATATGATGGGATAAATAGTAGGAGGTAGAAGTGGGGGTGTGAGTGGATAAGGATTAGGAGGGAGTTTGGGGAGAGGGATATTTTGACTTCATCATTTTAACAAGGATTGGCTCTATTACTCATCCTATGGCTTAGTAATTCTGTTGTCAATTAAATGTTTTAAAATGTCTCAAAACATTAATTCCTGTAAATCTTTAATAAGGTATGTTTTGGTTAATCATCTCTAGGTGAGAATTCAAGCAAACCTTCCTTACAGAAGCCAATGTTTGTGTCCTTTTTGGTTCATTAGTAACTTGTAAACTTAAAAAAGGGAAATTGATTTATATGTTTTGCTAGCATATCCTGCTGTCCGTTGTGAACTTGGTAAATTTTAGTTACTTACATTTTTTGAGTTTCCATTTAGAATCTGAATGAGGCAAAAAGAAAAGTCCAGTCTTTCTTTTACTTTTTTTGGGTTATATGTTGAATGAGAGTTACTTTTGGGACATTTAGGTAGAGCTATCTCATTAAGCAGTAATTTATATTTTAAATTTGACTTTTTACAACTGATACATATTTATTATAAAGGATTTAATTAATTTCTAGGAATTCCTGACATACCTTGTGTATTGTGTAATTGCTCTTGATTTAATTGCTTCCTACTTTTCTGTGGTGGGACTGTTACAGACACCTGTTAAATTAACTTGCAATGCTTCTCTGTTGAAGGAGCATTCCTTAAGTGTGGGTGTCAAAGCCATGAGAATTTTTTGGGTCAAGTAAATGTTAGTGGCACTTCTGAGCAGAAACTCTTAAGAGTCATTGTGTATTTGTACCCCATTCCCCCCTTTTTCTTTTGCCAGGGAATGGCATGTCCTAGGTAAGAGTTGATCCTTCATCTGTTTCTGGAATGAGAAACAGAGCAACAGCTGCCCACAGCCAGTAAAAGATAGAATAATAGTCTGTGATGTGGTGAGGAAGGTATTAGCACCCCTGTTTTGCAGATGAAGTAACTAAGGCTTGGAGGAATTGAGCCATTCGTCCAAGATCACACAAGCTGTAAATGAAAGAAGTACCATCTCCTTTTTGGGAGGGGGCGGGTTGCAGATTCTCCTCAGAGCCTTGGATCAATTTGGTATTAAACAAACAATAAGTGACTTATATCACACTGTCTTGCCAACTTTCCTATTGTCAGCAAGAAGAGGGGCTGTGCAAGCATTTATTCTTATTTAGTGTGTGCATTTCCCTTTTCCCCATATACTGACCATATCTCCTCACAAAATTCTAATGGCTTGGCAGCAAAGGAAAACACTTTTTCTTCTTTTTTTTAAATTAATTAAGGTATTACATGTGTGTCCTTATCCCTCTATTGTTTCCCTTGCCCCGCCCCCCCCATTCATGCCCTCACCCCTCTGCTGTCTGTGTCCATTGGTTATGCTTATATGCATGCATACAAGTCCATTGGTTATGCTTATATGCATGCATACAAGTCCCCTAACCCTCCTGCTCCCCTACCTTCCCTCTGTGGCTTGAGCATCTGATCAATGCTTCTCTGTCTCTTGATCTGTTTTTGTTCATCAGTTTATGTTGTTCAGTATATTCCACAAATGAGTGAGATCCTGTGATATTTATCTTTTCCTGACTGACTTATTTCACTTAGCATAATGTTCTTCAGTTCCATCCATGCTGTTGCAAATGGTAGAAGTTCCTTCCTTTTCTACTGCAGTGTAGTATTCCATACACAGTTTTCTAATCCACTCATCTGCTGATAGGCACTTAGGCTGTTTCCAAATCTTAGCTATTGTAAATTGTGCTGCTATGAACATAGGTGTTTCTGATTGGTGTTTCTAGTTTCTCAGGATACATTCCTAGAAGTGGAATCACTGGGTCAAATGGGAGTTCCATTTTTAGTTTTTTGAGGAAACTCCATACTGTTTGCCACAGTGGCTGCACCAGTCTGCATTCCCACCAGCAATGCATGAGGTTTCCCTTTTCTCCACATCCTCTCCAGCACTTGTTGTTTGTTGATTTGTTGATGATAGCCATTCTGACGGGTGTGAGATGGTACCTCATTGTTGTTTTGATTTGCATCTCTCTGATGATTAGTGACTTTGAGCATGTTTTCTTATGTCTCTTGGCCTTCCTTATGTCCTCTTTAGAAAAGTATCTATTTAGGTCTGTTGCCCATTTTTTGATTGGGTTGTTTATCTTCCTTTTGTTAAGTTGTATGAGTTCTTGTAAATGCTGGAGATTAAACCCTTATTGGAGATAACATTGGCAAATACATTCTCCCATGCTGTGGGCTTTCTTATTGTTCAGCTGATGGTTTCTTTTGCTGTGCAGAAGCTTTTTATTTTGATGTAGGCCTATTTGTTTATTTTCAATTTAGTTTCCATTGCCCTAGGAGCTGTATCAGTGAAGAAATTGCTGCGGCATATGTCTGAAATTTTGCTGCCTGGTGATTCTTCTAAGATTTTTGTAGTTTCCCGTCTTATGCTTAAGTCCTTTATCCATTTTGAGTTTATTTTTGTGAATGGTGTAAGTTGCTGATCTAGTTTCATTTTTTTGCATGTATCTGTCTAATTTTCCCAACACCATTTATTGAAGAGACTGTCTTGATTCCATTGTATGCTCTTGCCTCCTTTGTCAAATATTAATTGAGCATATTGGTTTGGGTCGATTTTTGGGTTTCCTATTTTATTCCATATGTCTGTTCTTGTGCAGTACCAGGCAGTTTTGAGAACAGTGGCTTTGTAATGCAGCTGATATCTGGTACTGAGATCCCTCCTACTTTGTTCTTCATTCTCAGGATTGCTACAGCTTTTCAAGGTCTTTTTTATTCCAGATGAATTTTTGGAAAGTTCGTTTTAGGTCTGTGAAATATGCCATTGGTATTTTAGTGGGGATTGCATTGAATCTATAGACTGCTTTGGGTAGTGTGGACATTTTAATGATGTTGATTCTACCATTCAATGAACACGGTATGTTCTTCCATCTGTTTATGTCTTCATCTATCTCTTTTTTTCATTGTCCTGTAGTTTCCTGAGTATAGGTCTTTTACCTCCTTAGTTAAGTTTACTCCTAGGTATCTTAATTTGTTTGGTGCAGTGGCAAATCGGATTGTTTTTTTAATTGTTCTTTCTGTAAGTCAACTATTGGTGTATAAAAATGCTATAGATTTCTTGGTATTAATTTTGTATCCTGCTATATTGCCAAATTCATTTATTAAGTCTAATAATTTTTTGATGGACTCTTTAGAGTTTTCTATGTACAGTATCATGTCATCTGTGAATAATGACAATTTTGCTTCTTCTTTTCCAATTTGGATGCCTTTTATTTCTTCTTCTTGTCTGATTGCTGTGGCTAGCACTTTCAGTACTATGTTGAATAGGAGTGGTGAAAGTGGGCATCCCTTTCTTGTTCTCATTCTCAAGGGAAATGAGTTTAGTTTTTTTCCATTGAGTATGATGTTGGCTGTAGGTTTGTAATATAAGACTTTTATTATGTTGCGGTATGATCCATATATTCCCACTTTGCTGAGTTTTTTGTTTTAATCAGAAAAGGGTGCTGGACTTTGTCAAATGCATTTTCTGCATCAATTGATATAATTATGTGATTTTTGTCTCTTAATTTATTTATGTGATGTATCAAATTCATTGATTTGTGGATATTGTACCAGCCTTGCATCCCTGGAATAAAACCCATTTGGTCATGGTGTATGATCTTTCTAATGTAATGCTGGATCCGGTTTGCTAGAATTTTGTTGAGGATTTTAGCATCTATGTTTATGGGGGGTATTGGTCTGTAATTCTCTTTCTTTGTAGTATATTTATATGATTTTGGGATTAGGGTAATGCTGACTCCATAAGAAGAGCTTAGAAGTATGCCTTAACTTAAATTTTTTGGAGTAGTCTGAGAAAGAATGGTTTTAGTTCTTTGAATGTTTGGTAAAACTCCCCTATAAAGTCATCCAATCCAGGGCTTTTGTTTGCTGGAAGCTTTTTGATTACTGTTTCAATTTCATCAGTAGTTATCGGCCTATTGAGGGTTTTTTTTTTTTTTTTTTTCATTCTTCCTGGTTGAGTTTTGTAAGCTCGTGTTTTTCTAGAAATATGTCTATTTCATTGAGGTTGCCCAGTTTGTTGGAGTAGAGTTGTTCATAGTATTTTTTTTAATCCTTTGTATATCTGTGGGGTTGGTCAGTTGTCACTTCACCTCTTTCATTTCTGATTTTGTTTATTTGACTCCTCTCTCTTTGTTTCTTGGTGAGCCTGGCTAGAGGTTGATCAATCTTATTTATCCTTTCAAAGAACCAGCCCTTGGATTCATTGATCTTTTGTATTGTTTTTTGTCTCTATGTCATTTATTTCCACTCTGATCTTTATTATTTCCGTCCTTCTGCTTACGCTGGGCTTTTCTTGTTGCTCTCTTTCTAATTCTTTAAGTTGCAAGGTTAGATAATTTATTACCAATTTTGGTTTGTTTTTTGAGGTAGTTCTATAGTGCTATGAACTTCCTTCTTAGGACTGCTTTCATTGCGTCCCATAGATTTTGGTTGTTGTGTTTTCATTGTCATTTGTTTCTAGGATGATTTTTTTCTTCTTTGATCTCTTTGGTAACTGAATCATTGTTTAATAGCATGCTATTTAGCCTCCAAGTGTTCGATTTTTTTCATTGTTTTTATTGTAATTGATTTCTAGTTTTGTGCCATTGTGATATGAGAAGATGCTTATTATGATTTCTGTCTTCTTGGATTTGAAGAGACTTTTCCTGTGTCCTAATATGTGGTCTATCTTTGAAAATGTCCCATGTGCACTTGAGAAGTATATATATTCTGTAGCTTTGGAGTGAAATGTTCTGAAGGTGTCAATTAAGTCCATCTGATCTAGTGAGTCATTTAGGATTGCTGTTTCTTTGCTGATTTTTTATTTAGAGGATTTATCCAGTGATGTCAGTGGGGTATTAAAGTCCCCTACTATGATTGTATTACTGTCAATTTCTCCCTTGATATATTCCAGAAGTTGTTTTATGTATTTGGGTGCTCCTGTATTGGGTGCATATATCTTTTCCAGAGTTATATCCTCTTGTTGAATTACTCCCTCTAGTATTATGAAGTGGCTCTCCTTATCTCTTGTTATGGCCTTTACTTTGAGATCTATTTTGTCAGATATAAGTATTGCAACCCTAACTTTTTTCTCATTTCTATTAGTGTGAAAATTTTTTTTCCATCCCTTCACTATCAGTCTGTGTGAATCCTTTGTTCTGAGGTGGGTCTCTTGCAGACAGCAAATATATGGGTCATGTTTTTTTTGTCCATTCAGCTACTCTATGTCTTTTGATTAGAACATTTAATCTATTAACATTTAATGTTATTATTGATAAGTACTTGTTTGTCACCATTTTTGTTCTTTATGTTTGTGTTCCTTCTTGCCTTGCTGTTTCTTCTTTTTACAGAAGTTCCTTTAGCATTTCTTGCATTGCTGGCTTGATGGTAAGTCCCTTAGCCCTTTTTTGTCTGTGAAGCTCCTGATTCCACCTTCAATTTTGAACGATAGCCTTACTGGGTATAGTATTCTTGGATTTAGTCTCTTGCTTTGCATTACTTTGTATGTTTCATTCCATTACCTTCTGGCCTATTGTGTTTCTGTTGAGAAATCAGTTGATATTCTAATGGAGATCCCTTGTAGGTAACTTTCTGTCTCTCTCTGGCAGCTTTTAAGATTTTTTACTTTATCGTTGATGTCTACCAATTTAATTATGATGTACCTTTTTAAAAAATATATTTTATTGATTTTTTTACAGAGAGGAAGGGAGAGGGATAGAGAGCTAGAAACATCAATGAGAGAGAAACATCCATCAGCTGCCTCCTGCACAACTCCTACTGGGGATGTGCCTGCAACCAAGATACATGCCCTTGACCAGAATCAAACCTGGGACCTTTCAGTCCTCAGGCCGATGCTCTATTCACTGAGCCAAACTGGTTAGGGTTAATTATGATGTACCTTGATGTTGGTCTTTTGGGGGTTCATCTTGTTTGGAACTCTCTGTGCTTCTTGGACTTGCGTGGTTTTTTTCTTGCCAGCCTCAGGGAAGATTTCTGTCATTATTTCTTCAAACAGGTTTTTTATTCCTTGCTCCGCTTCCTTTCCTTCTGGTATCCCTATTATGTAGATATTGTTTTGTTTTGTGTTGTCCCAAAGCTCTCTTAGGCTCCCCTCCTTTTTAGGATTTCTTTCCAGTTGCTTCTGTGTTTATGTGTTTTTTCCTACCTTGTCTTCTCATTCACTGATGTGGTCCTCAGTCTCTTCTAAGTCTACTGTTTAAGCTTTCATTGTGTTCTTTATTGAAGCTATGTCATTCTTCATTTCCTCTTGATTCTTTTCATGTTGGTGACATTCTCATTCAGTTCCTTATAATTCTCATTGATTTGTGTGTATTTGTCATCCAGCCATTTGAGCATCCTTATAACCATTAGACTGAATTCTTTCTCGGACATGTTACTTGCCTCTATTTCATTTAATTCCCTTTCTGGTGATTCCTCTTTTTCTTTCCTTTGGGAATTGTTTTTTTGTCTCCCCATTTTTTTGCTGTAGGAAAACACTTAAGATTGTAAGAGAGGTGCTGAGTCTGGGGAAAGTTAGTGACTGAGTTAGGAAACTAGGGTAAGGACAGACACTCAGATATTTCAGTGATGTGTGAAAGAACATGGACATCTTCCTACATAGAGTTTGTATCACTGCAATGGAATTGAGAAACAGAAATGAATTTGAGATACTAATTAAAACTAGAAACAAAGAATGATTGATAAATAGTTGCCTTGTTAAGACAAAAGGAATCAAAGATAGATTTAAATTTGAAGTTGCAGTTTTAGAAGCCTGCCTTATTTTTGATGAAGCACAAGAAAACCAGCTTGGAGAAAAAAGATAAGGCCAGTCATATATATATTTTTTTGGGGGGGTATACATTGAATATGATATACTTTTGTGACATTTAGGTAGAGATAGCTCATTAAACAGTTAGTATTTTATATTTTAAATTTGACTTTTTACAACTGATACATATTTATTATAAAGTATTTAATTAAAGTTTCAAAGATGCTGAACTTTGACTCCAGACTCCACATCCCAGATTCCAGAAATAACCTTTGTTAATTTTGAGTATCACTCTACATATGTTTCTGTGCAGATAAACAGAGGGAAGAATAAGGTCTTTCTGTTTGCATAGAAAGAGATAAGTTTTCAAAATGGAATTATGTGTGCATACACTTCTAAAAATTAGATATGTTAAAATTATTTCATGTGAACTTAACAGAAAAAATATCAAATAAAGGAATTATGGAACTTCTAATAAATATTGAGAGGGTATTATGGAAAGCATAAAATGTTGAATGCATTTTAAAAACACCTTAAATTTTATGCATTGTTGACTTTATAGCATAAAATATAGGAAAATCAGCATTCTCACATATCCTTCTGTCTGACTTTCACCATTTTGATTGTATTAATTTCTGTCTGCTGAGCACCAATTTATCAGTAGGAGTGGCTATCATCCTGGCTCCTGCAAAGCAATGCAGTCCCTCTCCCCTTTCCTGAATTATAGGACTCCAAATAGTGGCCACCTGCTTAGAGTAAAGACAGAACTCTTATAGTAAAAGCCCTAAAATTTCATATCTCAAAAATTATTCGGCCACCTACGCACCAAAATTTCAAAATACTCTCCTCCATAATTCTCAAATGTTAAGATATTCCTCAGTGAAACAGATGGGATAGATTATAGTAAAAAAATTTAAATTTACTGGGGCTGCAGCAACTTTCCAGCCAGTCCAGAATTCCAGAGTACTTCTCCTTAAGATGCTGCACAGATTTTTGAGTTCTTACCACATCTGAGAAGCTCTGCTCTTTCTTTTAGGTCCTCAGTAGCAGGGAAGGGCATTCTGATGATGACTTCCAAATCAATGAGGTTTTCTGTTTGTATAAACAAGATATGACATCCTATATAGTAAAAACCTAAAATGCAAATTGACCGAACAGTGGAATGACTGATCAGCAGGGCTGGGGCCAGCGAGCTGGCAGCATCAGGCCAGCCAAGGTGGATGCCAGGGGGCAGAGGGAGGGGATGGCATTTGGGAGGAGGGGTGGTGGTGACCAGCAGTGGTGGAGGAGCAATGGGGGGCAGGGCCAGCCACTCGCCAGGGCTGTTCCTCAATGGGCCTGTGTGTTGCCTCCTGCAGAGGGAAGCCAGACTGCAGCTTAGGCCTAAGTGTCAGTATGACATCCCCGAGGGCTCCTGGTCTGCAATTTACTCCAGGTGTGAGTAAATTGCCTCCACCTCTTTTTATGGGAATTGACATCCATTGATTTTTGAAAAAAATTTGTTTTTTATTTCAGAGAGGAAGGGAGAGGAAGAGCTAGAAACATCAATGATCAGAGAGAATCACTGATTGGCTGCCTCCTGCATGCCCCTACTGGGAATGTGCCCTGACCAGGAGTTGAACCATGACCTCCAGGTTTATAGGTCGATGCTCAACCACTGAGCCACTTCAGCTCAGCTCAGGAATGTTTAAACAAAGCTTTTATCACACAGTATTGTCAGCTTCTAGTCACTCTATAATTAGATTCAATTTACATGTCCCAAATGCTAGAGAGGTTGGCAATAGTGACATTCAGTGCAGCTAATACATAAAAATTAAAATGATTGCTTTCCATAGCATTAAATTACATATCATATTCCTCTTTACTGCTCTAACATTTCTTCTTAGGAAACTTGAGAATTAAGTTTTCTGTGGTGGGGCATATATATCAACATATTTTAAAGACAAACATACTGCTGTGTGACAGTATAAAGACAGGATAACCAACACATAATAGAAGTGAGAAATTTAATAATAAAAGTGAGAAGTGGAAAACATAGGCTAAACTACTGGGTGATATTCTATAATCATCATATTTAAGCTAGCACCTCCTAGATTTGGGAAAAGATACCAGAGGATATATTAAATCTTGGATGAATAAACTTGATAACCTTTAAAGTTCTTTTGATTTCTGAGATTCTATTATTCCCCCAAATCGGTTTATTTTTTATTGTTAGGAACACAGGATTTTGTGACATGTTTACTCAAAATGTCTCTGTTGACATTTTATATTTTTCTAAATGTCATTATTATTATCAATAATATATGAAGTTCATAATAATTTATATATTGGACGATTTAACCAAAGTAAGAGAATTTTGTATATTTTTGAGATTTAGAATTTTTTTGCATTAGTATTAAGCAAAATCTGCCATGATAACTTACCATTTCTGCACTTTCTTCTGACTCTGAAAGTGAAAGTGCAATATTTTACAGTGAACTTTTTCTTTTATTTTTAAAAAATGTATTATTGGAGGCTTAGATTTGGTGTCAGTATGCTAGGGTCTGTCTAGGGACAGACAGCTCATTCCAACAATCTTATTTATTTTAACACCATAATTTGCTAGCCAAGATTATACTAAGCCAACCTTCCTCTGATATTCTGCATCACACTCAGTGGAACATAAAGACTGGGACCAGACTGCACTAGGCTTTCTTACTCATGGAGGAAGATGATTTCCTGAAGATGAAAATCTTTTCATGGCATGGTTAGTTCTTCATCTCTTTCCATAGTAAAAATGTTTTTCTTTTTCAATCCAGTTCCTATTGGTATCCCAGTCGTGATGAATTTAAATCATGATGAATTTGCTAGAAATCCCAGCCATCAAGTAGTGGGAATAAGTAGTACACTCTTCAGAGAATAAGGACTTAGAGTGCTTCCAACTCAATCCTTTATGTTGTAAGTACCTGCATTCTATGAAAATATCTATTTTTAATATTTCCCAAGTAGCTTTCTACAGGTCATATTTGGGAAGTCCCTGAGACTATAGAGCACTCGACATACTTCAGTTTGTATTTTTATGAATCAGGTAGTAAGGTTATAACACTCAATAATAACCGTATCTCTCTGTATCATGTTTGGTTTTCTCTAAATATTCTACCAAATGCTTAAGGATGTTTTTACTTTATCTACATGGTAATTAACCTTGAGTTAAACACTTACTTGGAAAAGATTTCATGATTCTGCTTTCTCTGATCAATCAGATATGCTGTTGTCCAGGGCTATGCACAGGGTTTGCCTTTGACCCCAGGCCCTAGAATGTAGCACGGACCAGAGGACTGGTGCAGTCAGTCATGCAGGGAAAGGAGCTAACATATAGTTTCAGTATATAAGATGGTACAATTTTTTAACATTTTTTAATTGATTTTTTACAGAGAGCAAAGGAGAAGGATAGAGAGTTAGAAACATTGATGAGAGAGAAACATCAATCAGCTGCCTCCTACACACCTTCTACTGGGGATGTGCTCGCAACCAAGGTACTTGCCCTGACCGGAATCAAACCTGGGACCTTTCAGTCCGCAGACCGATGCTCTATCCACCAAACCAAACCGGCCAGGGCTAAGATGGTGCAATTTTATCTTCCTTCTTTTTAAAGTTTCTTCCCTTGAATTGTGTTGAGCCACTATGGCTCATTTTTGGATCAACAGAAACAGAAAAATGATTGCTTTTAAATAAAACATATGAAGCTTATTTAACTCTAATTTTTAAAATCCTCTTCATCATGGAGTGGCAGACTCTTGGGTGTGACTCTCAGCTCCACCTTTACTATTCAAGTGATCTGGAGCAAATTACTGAACCATATCGTGTCTTGGTTTTCTCTCCTATAAAATGATATGTAAACAGTACTAGTTTATCGAGACAGTGTGAGGACTAAATGACTATGAATATGTAAAGCACACAGAGTGATGCCTGTCACATTTAGTACAAGTGGAAAAGGCACAATTTCTCACACTTTGGTTAAAGTGAAACAAGTCAACCCCAGTCCTCTGGTATCTTTCTAAAAACTCCGATGAAGAGTAAATGAATGAAAGGAGAAAGGGCTTTGTTACACTAAAACAAATATAAGCACCTACTATGAGCAAAATACTACGCAAGAAAGAGGCCACGAAGTAAAAGATACAGCTCCAAATGTTGATAAAGACACAGTTAGGTAGGAGATAAGAAGAATAGATAGACAGTGTTCCTGTGAGGAGACTTATTTGGGAATTTTCCATGGTACCTTGAGCTTATCTCTCTCATGTACTTATTCCCCTGGATCATTCTTACCTGCCTTCAAGGCCATCCTCTGCCCTTCAGCTGTGGACTCTCTTGTTTTATCCCTGGTGCATAACACAGTTCTTGGAGGAAAATCATTTGTTGATTGGGGTAGGAGGTGACAAATAAATGCACAAATCCCTTTGATATAAAATAGATATGGAAGTCTTCATTGAAGAAATGAGATTTTATTTGGGCTTGAATGATGAGAGAATTTATATAAAAGCAGAGTTGCCAGATAAAATACAGGAGGCCCAGTTCAATTTGAACTTCAGATAAACAACAAATAATTTTTCAATATTTGCTCTTTTAATCTTAACTAATAAAAGCGAAATATTAAAATTAACCGTTTCTCCGGGACGGGGTAAGCCACGCCCACTAGCCAATCAGAATGGCTGTATGCAAATTAGCTCAGGCAAGATGGCGGCC
>PVJC01013205.1:0-38397 GCA_004026665.1 Murina feae
TATTTCTTTCACCAGGTGAGGGAAGTTTTCTGTCATTATTTCTTCAAATAGGTTTTCAATATCTTGCTCTTTCTCTTCTTCTGGCACCCCTATAATTCTGATGTTTGTGTGCTTGAAGTTGTCCCAGAGACTCCTTACACTATCTTCATACTTTTTGATCCTTTTTCTTTTTTCTTCTTTTCTTTTTTGTTTTTGCTTGTCCCGCTGGGTGGGTTTTGCTTCTTCATATTTCATATCTTTGACTTGCTTCTTGTGATCCTCTTGTCTGCTGTTGGATGTCTGTATAATATTCTTTATTTTAGTCAGTGTACGCTTAATTTCTAGTTGGCCCTTTATCATATCCTTGAGGGTCTCATTAGATTCATTGAGGAGCTGACTCAATTTATCGGCGGTCTCACTAAATTTATCGGCAGTCTGTAGAAATTTCTTGAAAAACCTAATAACCGTGGTTTTGAACTCTATATCCTGTCGTTTTCTTTCCTCCATTTCTGTCATTTGTGGCCTGTTTCTTTGTCTCCGCATTTTGGCTGCGTCCCTTGTTGAGTTAGGCGATTACTGAGAGGAATTAACCTCTAAGCCACTTGGTTATGAGAGTCAGCTGTGTCTACAGTGGGAGAACTTCTGTGCTGGAGACACCCTTATGGGGCTAGAGTTGTTTCAGTGGGGCTTTTGTGCTCACTTTATCTGCCCCGAATGTGTTCCTTGTAGATCTGTTTTGTTTAGGTTAGTCCCACTCTGGCCACTGGGTGGGGCTGGCTCCTGTATCTTTAAGGATGTGTTGAGTTAGCCTTTGCCTTAGGCTACTCAGTCTTTTATCTGCAAAAGCCTCTGATGCAGCTTGGGAGGGGCGGGGCCTCGGGGAGTTTGCAGGGCAGGGCAGAGCAAATAGCTATGGCGCTTCTCAGCCTTGCGCTTAGAGACACCAGGTCTCTGTGTCCCATGGTAATTGCTGCAAGCAATGCTGAGAGAAACACGCTTTGGATTTCCTCCTGGTGCCAGTCAGTCCCCCTTCTCCGGGTGTCTGGGTCCTCAGAAATTCACCTGGAACTGGAGTTCAGAGCCACTGGGAACTTGTGGCTCTCTCCGTTTTGGAAAAGAACCGCGACCTCCGGCAGCAGCCCTTTCCCCGAGCCCCGTGCACGTGCCTCCGTACCTCTGTACTTTGCTTCCGCCGCTCCTCTGAGTCTCAGACTCTTTTCTAGTTGTAGGATTTTCACTCAGCCAGCCTTCCTGTGGGTGCGAGTGGTGTCCATGTGTTCTTTTTGTGGTTTTTCTGAAATAGTTTTTCACGGCTGCATTTACGGTGTTTACCTTATGCCGCCATCTTGCTGTCTCCAAAGTTGGGTTTTTAAGAGCTCTTTATAATTTCTGCAGTTGGACACATCTCCTTTATTAAATGCATAATTTATAAATGTTGTGTTCCAATCTATGACTTGTCTTACTTTTATTAATGATTAGGGGCCCGGTGCACAAAAATTTGTGCACTCGGGGAGAGGGGGGGTTTCCTCAGCCCAGCCTGTGCCCTCTTGCAGTCTGGGACACCTTGGGGGGGGTGTCCACCTGCTGGCGTGCCTGGCCAGCCTGGGTGAGGTGTTGAGGGCCATTTTCAGGCTGCCCACAGCCCCTTCAGAGTTCATGCACTGGGAGGTGGGAGGGCTGGTGAGTGCAGGCCTGGATGTTTCCTACCAGAGGGTCCAAGATTATACACGCCTGGTGGGCCCCCACTGCTGAGAGGACACTCCTGGTGCAGAGCTGGGTGGCAAGCCAGGGGTGGACGCTGGTTCAGGATCCTTCAGTGGGGCCCTGCTGCTGAACGAACACACCCAGGGTGGAGCTGGGCAGCGGACTGACTTCACATGCTCTGCACTGTGCAGCAAATGCTCCTGCACGCCCTGTGAAGGCCCCTGAATGGGTGCTCCCGCATGCCCCTGAGGAGGCCCCGGGGGCAGAGCCAGGCAGCAGACCTAGGACAGGCACTCCTGGATGCCCCAAGGAGGCCCCTGGGTGGCAGAGCCAGGCAGTGGACCTGGGACGGGCACTCCTAGATGCCCCAAGGAGGCCACTGGGGTGGAGCAAGGCAGCGGACCCAGGATGGGCACTCCTGCAAGCCCCATGGAGGACCCACTCTCCCACACGCCTGGTGGAGGTCCTCGGGGGGCAGAGCCAGGCAGTGGACCTGGGACAAGCGCTCCTGTACACCCCAAGGAGGCCCCGGGCCAGACCCCCCCCACTGAGCTGACACACCCAGCACAGCTGTGCCGGCTGTGGAGGCTCCCAGTGCAGAGCCGCCCTGCCAGCCTCCATCTTGGCTGGGTTAATTTGCATACAGCCTCTCTGATTGACTGGTGGGCGTGGCTCAGGCATCCCAAAGAAACGATCAATTTCAATATTACGCTTTTATTAGTTTAGATAATTGAAACACTGTTGCTTTAAGCTGAGGCCTAGGAGGTAAGAAACCTCCTGCTTATTTCAGCTCTGTGGCTTCTATTATTGAAACATTGTTATCATGACCAGAGGCTCAGCCAGCCTAGGAAGGCAGTTGCAACAGAAGCCTTTGGTTTGCTCTAGCTCCATGGCTGCCAGCCTCCATATTGGCTGGGCTAATTTGCATATAGCAGCTCTGGTTGGCTAGGAGGTGTGGCTTGGCTGGTGGATGTGGTTTAGGTGTCTTGGGTGATGGTCAATTTGCATATTACTATTTTATTATATTATATATTTAAAAGTTTGATAAAGCCTATTTTACTAATTTTTTGTTTATGACTAATTCTTTTAAACTTGTATCTAAAAAAGCATTGCTTAATTCAAAGTCTCAAGATTTTCTTTTTTTTCCCTAAGAGTTTATAGTATAGCCATTATATTTATGTATGTAATTTATTTTGAGTTAATTATTTTGTGTAGAGGAGACTAAACTTTCAGGTTCAGCCCTGGCCAACTGTGTAGTGGCTCAGTTGGTTGAAGCATCATCCATTCACCAAAGGGTCACTGGTTTGATTCCCAGTGAGGACACATACCCAGGTTGTAGGTTTGATCCCTGGTCAGGACACATATGGGAGAGACAGTCAATCAAGTTTCTCTCTCTCTTTTGCTCATCCTTTTCTCCCTAGAATCAATGAAAAATATATTCTTGAGTGAGAAATTAAAAAAAAAATAAGTAGAGTTTCAGGCTCATCTTTTTGCAAGTGTTTATGCAATTGTCCCAGCACTATTTGTAAAAAGAGAATCCTATTTCAATTGAATAGCTTTGGCAACTAGTTGAAAACTAATTAGCTGTAATTATAAGGGTTGATTATTGGAATTTCAATTCTGTCCCTTAAATCTATTTGAATTTTTTAAATTTTATTGTTGAAAGTATTACATAGGTCCTCCTTTTCCCCCCATTAACCTCTTGCAGCCTGCTCTCATCCCTCCCCCAACCAACCCCCCAGAAAGGCCCTCATAATGCCAGTGTCTGTGTCCATGGGTTATGCATATATGCATACAAGTTCATTGGTTGATCTTTTCCCACCCACCCTCCCCTGACTTCCCTCTGAGGATCAAAAATCTGTTCATGCTTCTATGACACTGGATCTATTTTTGATCATCAGTTTATTTGGTTCATAAGATACCACATATGAGTGTTATCATGTGATACTTATCTTTTTTCACTGGCTGATTGTGTTCAGCTTGATACTTTCCGGTTCTACTGATGCAATTGCAAATGATAAGAGTTATTTCTTTTTTATTGCCACATAATATTCCATTGTGTAAATGTACCATGCTTTTTTTTTTATCCAATTATCTGCTGGTGGACACTTAGGCTGTTTCCAGATTTTGTGCCGCCATGAATATAGGGGTGTATATATTCTTTCTGATGAGTGTTTAGGATTCTTAGGATATATACCTAGAAATGGGAGGGCTGGGTCAAATGGGAGTACCATTTTTAAATTTTTGAGGAAACTCCATACTATTTTCCACAGTGGCTGCACCAGTTTGCAATCCAACCAGCAGTGCACTAGGATTCCCTTTTCTCCTCAACATTGCCAACGCTTGTCATTGGTTGATTTGTTGATGATAGCCATTCTAACAGATATGAGGTGATACCTCATTGTCACTTTGATTTGCATCTCTTGGATGATTAATGACTTTGAGCATTTATTCACATGTCTCTTGGCCATCTGTATGTCCACTTTGGAGAAGTGTCTATTTAGTTCCTTTGCCCATTTTTTAAATTTTTTAAATTGGATTGTTTGTCTTCCTTTTGGTAAGTTGTACAAGTTCCCTATATATTTTGAAGATTAACCTCTTATCCAATATATCATTGTCAAATATGTTCTCCAATATCATGGGCTTTCTTGTTATTTTGTTGTTGGTTCATTTGGGAGTGCAGAAATTTTTATTTTGATGTAGTCCCATTTGTTTATTTTCTCCTTAGTTTCCATTGTCCTAGGAGCTATAACCATAAACATATTGCTCTGAGAGATGTCTGAGATTTTGCTGCCTATGGTGTCTTCCAGGACTTTTATGGTTTCACATATTACATTTAAGTCTTTTATCCATTTTGAGTTTATTTTTGTGTATGGTGTAACTTGGTGGTCTAGTTTCCCTTTTTTTGCATGTACTTATCCATTGTATGCTCTTGCCTCCTTTGTCAAATATTAATTGAGCATCATACCTTGGGTCAATTTCTGGGTCCTCTGTTCTGTTTGATTGACCTATATGCCTGTTATTGTGCCAGTACTGGGCTATTTTGAGTATAGTGGCTTTGCAATATAACTTGATATCTGTTATTGTGATTCCTCCAAACTTTTTCTTCTTTATCAAGATTACTGCAGCTATTCAGGGTGTTTTTGGTTCCATATAAATTTGTGTGTTCTAGGTCTGCAAAATATACTATTGGTATTTCAGTAGGGATTGCATTGAATCTATAGATTGCTTTGGGAAGTGTGGACATTATAATGATGTTGATTCTGCCAATTCATGAACATGATATATTCTTCCACTTGATTATATGTTCCTCTATCTTTTTTCAGTAGTTTTCAGAGTACAGGTCTTTTCCTTCCTCTGCTAAGTTTATTTCTAAGTACCTTAATTTTTTGATGCCATAGCAAATGGGATTTTTTTAAATTTATTTTTCTGAGAGTTCATTATCTAATCTAATAAGAGAAACATGCACCTCCACTATGCCCTCAAGCCATGCCCACCAGCCAATCAGAGTGACTATATGCAAATTAACCCAACCAAGATGGCAGCCAACAGACAGGGAGCTGGAGCAAGTAGGAGGCTTGGTTGTCCTGTCAATGGAGGAAGCCAAGTTTCCTGCCTGCCCTGGCCAGCTGTGGCTTCCACGCAAGGCAACAAAGTTTCAATTATAGAAGATAAATAAATCCCAAATACCTGTTTCCAGCCTCACTGGGAGCTTGGGTCACTGGGGGCCATGGCCAGCCTGCAAACAGCCATCAGCCTCTCCCAGGCTGGCCAGGCACCCCAGCATGTACCCCCACCCTAAAGTGGCTGTGGCCAACCTGCAAATGGCCATCAGACCCTCAAGCATGCTGGCCAGGCACCCCAGCTGGGACCCCCACTCTGAAGGGGCTGTGGCCAGCCTGCAAACAGCCATCAGCCAATCACCCAGGCTGGCCAGACACTCCAGCAGAGACCTTTACCCCAAAGGGGGTGTGGCCAGTCTGAAAACAGCCATTGGCCCCTCACCCAGGTTGGTCAGACACTCCAGCGGGAACCCCACCCTGATCTGGGACAACCTTCAGAGCAAACCAGCTGGCCCTCATCCATGCACCAGGCCTCTATTCCATATAATTAAAGGGTAATATGCAAATTGACCCTAACAGCAGAACCACTGGGAATGACTGGTCACTATGACACACACTGACTACTAGGGGTCAGACGCTCAATGCAGGAGATGCCCCCTGGTGGTCAGTGCACTCCCACAGGGAGTACTCTGTTTAGCCACAAGCCAGGATGACAGCTGTCAGTACAGCAGTGGTGGTGGGAGCCTCTTTTGTCTCCTCAGCAGTGCTAAGGATATCCAACTGCAGCTTAGACCTGCTCCCCGCTGGCAAGTTGACATCCCCCAAGGGGTCCCAGGGTGCCAGAGGAATGTCTGAGTGCCAGCTCAGGCCTGATCTCCTGGGCACGGGGCTAAGTTAGAGGTGGACATCCCCAAGGGGTCCCAGACTGCAAGAGGGCACAGACCGGGCTGAGGGATCCCCCCCTCCAGTGCACAAATTTTTGTGCACCAGGCCTCTAGTTGGTATATAAAAAAGCCATGGATTTGAGGGTGTTAATTTTGTATCCTGCTATTTGATGAATTCATTTATTAAATCTGGTAATTTTTTTATGGAGTCTTTAGGGTTTTCTATGTATGGTACCATGTCATTTGAAAATAATGAGAGTTTTACTTCTTTCTTTCCTATTTGGATGCCTTTTATTTCTTCTTTTTGTCTGATCACTATGGCCAGGACTTCCAGAACTCTGTTGAATATGAGTGGTGAAACAGGGTATTCCTGTCTTGTTCATGTTCTTGAAGGAAATGATTTTAGTTTTTGCCCATTGAGTATGATGTTGGCTGAAGGTTTGTCATATATTGCCTTTGTTACATTGCGGTATGTTCCTTCTATTCCCACTTTGCCAAGAGCTTTTATAAAAAATGGGTGTTGGATTTTGTTGAAAGTTTTTTTCTGCATCAATTGACATAATCATGTGATTTTTGTCTTACAATCTGTTTATGTACTATATAACCTTTATTGATTTGTGAATATTGTACCAGCCTTACATGCTCTTTTTCATGATGTGTGATCTTTTTAATGTATTGCTGAATCTGGTTTGCTAAAATTTTGTTGAGGATTTTAGCATCTATGTTCATGAGGGATATTGGTCTGTAGTTCTTTTTCTTTGCCGTGTCTTTATCTGGTTTTAGGATTAGGGTAATGCTGGCCTCATTCCAAGAAAGAGCTTGAGAAATGTTTCTTCCTCTCGAATTTGTGGAATAGTTTGAGGAGTAAAGCAGTAAATATTCTCTGAATATCTGATAAAATGCCCCTGTAAATCTGTCTGTATCAGAGCTTTTATTTTCTGGGACTTTTTTCTATCAGTTATTAGCCTATTCAGCTGTTCTCACTCTTCCTTATAGTGTTTTGGAAGGTTTTATTTTCCTAGCAATATGCCCATTTCATCCAGGATGTTCTTTTTGTTGGAGTAAAATCATTCATAGTATTTTTTGTGGTCCTTTGTATTTCTGTGGGGTCAGTTGTTACTTCACATGTTTCCTTTCTGATTTTATTTATTCAGGTCCTCTCTGTTTCCTAGTCAGTCTGGCTAGAGGTTTATCAATCTTTTTTATCCACTCAAGGAACCAGCTTCTGGTTTTATTGATCTTTTTATTGTTTTTTTTTTCTTTTTGTTCTCTATGTCATTTATTTCTACTCTGATTTTTAGTATTTCCTTCTACTTGTTCTGGATTTTATTGTTGTTCTCTTTCCAACTCTTTAAGTTGTAGGGTTAGATAACTTAGTAGTTTTTCTTTATTTTTCCTTTTTTTTTTTTGAGGTAGTCCTGTAATGCTATAAACTTCCTTCTCAAGGCAACTTTCACTGTGTCCCATAGATTTGGGGTTATTGTGTGTTCATTTTAATTTATTTCCAGGATGTTTTTTATTTCTTCTTTGATCTCTTTAGTAAACCATTCATTGTTCAATAGCATGCTAGTTAGCCTCCATGTATTTGTTTGTTTTGAGCATTTTTATTGTAGCTGATTTCTAATTTCATGCTATTGTGGTCTGAGGAGATGCTTGATATGATTTTAATTTTCTTGAATTTGAAGAGATTTTGCTTGTGTCCCTATATGCAGTCTATCTTTGAAAATGTACTGTGTGCACTTGAGAATAATATATTTCATGGCTTTGGGGTGGAATGTCAATTAGTTCCATCTGTTCTGGAGTGTCATTTAGGATTGCTGTTTCCTTGTTGATTTTTTGTTTAGAAGATTTGTGCAGTGATGTCAATGTGGTATTAAAGTCCCCTACTATGATTGTATTCCTGTCACTCTCTCCCTTGATATCCTCTAGAAGTTTTTTTTTTTATATTTAGATACTCCTGTGTTTGGTACGTATATGTTTACCAGAATTATAGCCTCTTGTTGTATCCATCCCATTAGTATTATGAAGTGGCCTTCCTTATCTATTGTTATGGCCTTCATTTTGAGGTCTATTTTGCCAGCTATAAATATTGCTACCCCAAATTTTTTTTTATTTGCCTAAAAATTTTTTTATTCCTTCACTTGCAGTCTGTTTGAGTCTATAGTTCTAAGGTGGGTCTCTTGGAGACAGCAAATATATGAGTCATGTTTTCTTATCCATGCAGCTACTCTATGTCTTTTAATTGGAGCATTTAAACCATTTATGTTTAAGATTATCATTGATAGATTCTACTTTGTTGCCATTTTTATTCTTTATGCCTATATTCCAACTCTCCTTTCTATTTCTTCTCTTTAATAGTCCCTTTAGTATTTTTTGCATTGCTGGTTTGGTGGTAATAAAATCCCTTAGCCCTTTTTTGTCTGGAAAGCTTCTGATTTCACCTTAAATTCTGAATGTTAGCCTTGCTGGATAAAGTGTTCTTGGATTCAGTCCCTTGCTTTGCATCACTTTGTATACTTCATGCCATTCCCTTTTGGCCTGATGTGTTTGTATTGAGAAATCAGTTTGTAATCTAATGAGAGATCCCTTGTAGGTAACTTTCTGTCTCTCCCTAGTGACCTTTAAGATTCTTTCTTTTTCTTTTAACTTTGCCAATGTAATTAAGAAATACCTTGGTGACAGTCTTTTGGGGTTCATCTTGTTTAGGACTCTGTGTGCTTCTTGGACTTGTGTGACTTTTGTCTTCCCAAAGTCAGGGAAGTTTTCTGTAATTATTTCTTCAAACATGTTTTCTAATCCTTGCTCAACTTCATCTCCTGACACACATATTATGCAGATATTATTTTGTTTTGTGTTATCCCAAAGTTCCCTTAGACTGTCCTGCTGCTTTTTCATTTTTTTCCCCCACTTGTTGTTTTGCTTGGGTGTTTTTTCTACCTTGTCTTCTAACTCACTGATTTGGTCCTCAGCTTCTTATAGGCTACTTTTGAAACCTTCTATTGTGTTCTTAATTGCATCTATGTCATTCTTAGTTTCCTCTTGATTCTTACACATGTTGGTGAATTTCTTATCCAGACATTTGAGCATCCACATAACCATTACTCTGAATTCTTTCTCTGACAAATTTCTTGCCTTCATTTCGTTTAGTTCCTTTTCTGGTGATTTCTACTTTTATTTCATTTGGGGATTCTTTGCCTTCCCCCTTTTTTCTATTCCTTTGAACTTGTTTCTGTGTGTTATATCTAACTGCTATGCCACCCAGATGTTTTTGGAGTGGTCTCATGTAGTAGATTTTTTGTGGGACTCAGTGGTGCAGTCTTTCAGATCTCCTGGGCTGGGTGTTCTAAGGAGATCCCCTACTTGAGATGTTTGGGTTATCCTGATGTAGTTGGGTCTCAGATGTTATTGTCCTGTTCATGGATGGAGTTTCCTCTCAGAGTATCTGATTTTGTGGCTCACTCCCTACCACATTGTTCCAGCCTTTGTGAAAGTGCTGACTGAACAGTATAAAATATAACACAAGACATGACACAGAAGGAACAGAACACAGATGTACACAAGACAAATATAACCCCAACTAAAGTGACTACTAGAGTAAAGAGAATTAGGAAAGTGAAAAAGGAGTAAGAATTTTAGAGAAAGAAAATAATAAAGGACATGGGGAGGAAACATAATAAAAAAAAAAAAAAACCAAAAGCACAAAGAAAAAACACGGAAAAAAAAGAGGGATAGCAAAATCTCTAACTGCAGAGCTTAAGTAGAGAAGATCAGGTTAAGTAACTGGATGAGTAGGGAACAGACCATGGTTTAGAATGGAAGAGGGAGAAAAGAAATGAGAAGGCAAGACGAAAAAAAATTTTTTTTGAAAAGGAAAAGCGAGGAGAGACCAGATAGGCCTAAATTTAGGAAGTGAAACAAGTTTAAAAATTAAGAGAAGAAAAGAGGTTGGGACGAGAGAAAAAAATTGCATAGGAAGAAAAAGGAAAGAGAAGGGGAAATGGAGTCAGATCAGGGAAGAGCAAATTAGATATGTTAATAAACCAACAAAGACCAGAATTATAACACATCAATAAAGCAAATAAAGAAGATCAATTTTTAAAAAGGGGAAGAAAGAAAGAAAAGGTAAAACTAAAAACAACAAAGGAGAAGAGAAACAGAAGGATAAAAAGAAAAGAGGAAGAAAAATGTGCAAAAAATTAAAAATAAAATAAGTGATAAGAAAATTAAAAAGTGATGTGAAGTATCCTCTGCTTCAGCCACATTTTAATGCCTCATGGGAGCTGGTTATCCCAAATTATCCTAACTTTACAATTATTTCTGGGACTAAGCACAGGTGATCCAACTCCCAATACAAGGATATTCCTTCATGAGGGTCGAGGGACACTTAATATGACCAAGCCAAATTATTAATACTCAGAAGGAAGACAGACACACATTTAAGCAAACTCACTCAGGGTTTATTTACCAGTCTCCAATGGCTCTCAGCACTTGCAAGACCACCCAGAAGGTCCACCGAAAGACACACACAAGGTCAGGGTCGCAGCTGCTGGGCTTCGGTCGTCCAGGAGGCCAGGTCTGGTCCTTCACTGGAGCAGGCAGAGCAGAGAGGTCAGCTTTCCTGAAGCTGGAGACGAAGTTTGTGGAGGGCAGACAAGCCTCTGACGAGAGGCGCTTGGGTTCCTGTTTTTATGCCATCTTCAGTGTGTCTTATCGAAATCCTCACATCTGGTTATCTACATCATTTTGATGAAAGGCCAGGACAGTGCAGATTTTAGGGTTACATCTTAAAATGGAGTCTATTCTAATATAAAGTTACTAATCTAAAATGGAGTCACTTAACCTAAGTTCACACACATTTTTATGTATTTTAGTTGCTATAATATGATCTAAGAAGTGTGTATAAGCATAAGAAAAGATACATTTATTCTCTCATGCCAGCACACACTTCCCATGTTACATACACTCTTATAATAATAAATAAATCATAATAAAGTATTTTCTAATCCTAACAAATCTACTAATTAAATCACACATGAGTCACACATTCTAATGTCACATAAATACATTCTTTGATTATAAGTTACTTACACTCAAATCTTAATTAAATCACACTTAAATCACATACCTTAAATATATTTCTATAACAGTCCACCTGGTGATTCCTAAGAATTAATTCATGAGAATCAGGTAGACTTAGTCTTAAAAAGGGAACAAAACATCTTAAGAAACAAATAAAGAAGAAAAAAGCAAACCAAAAACATAATAATTTTCTTAATAAGAGTCCAAGTAGCTGTAAATAAAGAGAGTCCATGACAGAGAAGAGTCACTGGGTTGAGAGTGTTCCAATTGGGGGTGTAGGGCATAGTCTTACACAAAGATAATAAGGTGCTGGCCAGATGGCAGGAAGTATGACGTTTCTTCAGATCTTCTTTGGTGGAGAAGACTCCTGCATTCAGTACATAAGCAATGTGATGTAAGTCATCCAGTGGCTTCCAAAGTTGTTGTAGGGTCTTTGTTGTGGCTTTCTGTAAATGGGTTAACTTAACAATAGAGTCATTTAAAGAGAGAGGGCATGATAATGTTTAGGTTCAAGGGTTTGTATCAGGGGCATAGAGGGATGCCAAAAAATTGTAGAAAGGGTAGAATAAGAAGTATAGTAGGTAGTATTGGAAATAGTGATATTCATAGTGTTGGTGAGAAAAGAGCAGTTATTATGGCCAGATATAGGTATATCGTTATTGGTCGTATGGTCATAATAAGTAAAGTTTGAAAAGCAAATAACCCAATTATGTCTACATAAGGAGTAGAAAATGGGGTGTGGTTGGTGGGGTAACAACGTAACAGGAAAGGTACCAGCTGTGAGTGAGTCCTGAGCAATATAGACTTGTGGTGAAAATTTAATTAAATCTGTTTGTTTGGTTTTTTTTGAAGAAATATGGTTCAACAAAGAGAAGCTCGGTAGAGGGGATGACAAAGTCATCACCAAGTTGAGTAGGAATATTAATAGTGGGATAAGCCAAAAGATTGTCACCACCCATAGTGGTGAGGATGGTAATTTCACAATCAGATTCAAGACATCCGACAGGTTTGTAAAAGTCTACTCTTGCTGTGGCATCGCTCCAGAGAGGATTGAAACCAAATCCCAATTGCATAAGTGCCTGAATAAGGTGTTCTTTACTTTAGTTCATTGCCATTGAAACTGGTAGGCATTGAATTTTTCGTTAAGATAGACTAAATCCATGTATAGTTGTTTTGTAGCCAATTCCTGAGTTTCAAGAGACTTGCGTAGTAATTGTATCTGTTGTTGTGTTTGCATTGCCAAATTGTATGCTGATTCAAAAGAGGAAGAAATTAATGTCATAATTTTGGCTTGTTCAGTGGCAATAGTTGCCATAAAATTATGGATGTCTTGAGTAAATTTATTAATTTTAATAGAATTTGCAATTGAGATTATAAGGGAGAGAGATGCCATGGCAAAAGATGCTGTATCTAATTGTAATAGCCTGCGAGTGTTCGAGTGGAAAGGAAGAGATTTAGGATTACCAACAAGTTTAGAACCCTAATTCTTTTGTTCTGTCTGCCAATTCTGAGCTTCTTGTTACTTACGTGCTAACCACAGTCAGGTACTGTCTTTTGGCTTTTAGCACCCTGCTTGAAGCTCCAGGCATCCACTGATCCTCTGCTTGTGTCTGTCTCCATAGACCTTGGCTGCAAGCAGGTCTCTGCCCTCCTTGCCTGACAGGGCTTTAGGTGGGGTTGAGTTTTGATTTCAGGGAATATGATGGGTATTTTTTCCTGTCCTAGAACTATTCTGTGAGTGGCCCAAATATTACTCTGCCCTTGGTTGAACAGAGATCCTTGTATGGAGACTAATGGGGTTGACTGGAAACCTGGGGTTTTTATCAATCTGGTTCCCAGAATAGTAAGGTGGATGGCCCCTCTTCCAATTCAGTCACTAAGGCCTATTTGAGACTATTCAGACCCATAAGCTTGGCCTTTGCTTTTGTTTCCTCTGTAAAGCTCAAAATGCAGGGTGTGGCAGGCTATATCTCCTGCCCTGAGGTTACTGGGAGGGGCTAGATCCTCTGGAGAGAAATGGCCACTTAGGTTTGGAAGCCTAGGAACATTCCAAGGCAGGATTCCTGGCTACCTCTCTCTGCCCTGCTTCCCTCCCCACTTCTCCTCCAGCACCTCAAGTCCGTGCCTCCTTCCCTGAGTTAAAGCCTCAGGTGAGTGATTCAACTGAAAAGTTCTGGGCTTAAAGAATAAAACAAAGACATAACAAAACAGAAACAACAATTAAACCACGGTTTTCTCTCCTGCTAGCACTGAACTGCTTTCCCCTTGTGGTGCAGCATTTTGCAGGGCAGCCTTTCCAGGTGCAGCCTTTTGTGGCTGTGGTCTCAGGCCCAGACTCTCCAGCAGCTAGCAGCCCTGTGGATTTTTCTTTTCACTTTTGGATATTATGCCTACCGCTAAGGGATGCAGCTCTGGTGCTCAGCCTGGGCCGGGCTTCTATTTTTCTAAGGGAACTGATACATAATGAAACTTCCTCTTCTCCCACTCGGCCCACTGGCCTTCAGTCCTGCCACCCTCTGGACCCCTCACTACCCTTTCTATATGTCTCCAAATTTTTCCTGTCCTTCCTTGCTATAAGTTGCTTCCTCAACTGGGCCTAATTTGTTAATTGATTTAGTTATATTTCTAATCTGGCCCCAGGATGAGATGAACAACACATCTGCCTATTGGGCCACTATTTTTCCTCTCCTTATTTGAATTTTTTAAAATATATTTTTATTGATTTCAGAGAGAAAAAGAGAGAGGGAGAGAGGGATAAAAACATCAATGATGAGAGAGAAGGCAGCCACCTCCTGCATGACCCCTACTGGGATCTAGCCTGCAATCCAGGCATGTACCCTGTCTGGGAATTGAATCATGAGCTTCTGATACATGGGCTCAGTGCTCAACCACTGAACCACACTGGCTGGGAAAATCTACTTGAATTTTAATACTTTAGCACAGTTTTGATAACTGAAAGATAATAGTTAATTTCATAATTAGAAAGAAAATGCCCTACAGTTTTATTTACCTTCTACAAATGGTTTTAGCTATTCTACATTGTCCCAATTATGCCCCAATCAATTAATTATCTGCCTAGATTTAGTGGGACATATGCAGGTGACCAGGGGTCAACAATAATGGCCTATCCCCTGGTACTTCAATGTCTAGACAGTTGAGCCAAACCAGAACACATGAACACACAAGACAGAATTAATATGCAATCACACAAGGTTTATTTACCTATTCCTAATAGGTCCTAGGCTTCAGCAAAGGCCACCCAGTGATACACACAGAAAGACAGACGACAAATATGAAGACAGACAGGTGGCTGCAGTTGGTTCAGGCTCGAACAGAGCAATGTGGAGTCTTCCTCTTATCAGACAGGAGACCTCGACTGAAGAAGGTCTGGTGCTTATATAGCCGGTAGTAAACAACTTCTGTCTTATCAGTGTGGGCCAGACAATGTGCCTTATGCTAGGAACAGGGCATTTCCACTTTAAGGACTTAAGGTGTTTACATTAAGATAGTGGGATGTTCACCATGTTCGTAACATTTTGGAAGTTAGAGTATTGGGGTCTCCACACAGCAAACATTTCACACAATAATCATTTCACACATTAGAGGGGTTTCCTTATGATCATAACATAACATACATCTTCTGCATTCCCAAATAAATTTTAGTTTCAGGTTGTTAATTTCTGCACACAAAAAATCCTCTGAAAGTATTGACAAGGTTTATATTGAAACTTAATTTTTGGACTAGAACACACAGTGTTCCTTGAAGCAGGGGGTCTCCCAGGGGTGAGGACGATAGAGCCCCTAGCACTAGGACGCTTGCATACACAACTCCGGAGACCAGGTTCTGTGACGCAGGTCTAATTTTATTGAGGAAGTACAGCAGTATATATGGTGGAGGTGGCCAATCATGGAACATCTTCTTAGGGAGCCAATGAGCGTAAAGGTCGGGGTACTATGTACGTGGCTCTAGGAGGGGCTCAGGCAGGCATTGCCATCTTCCTGGTTTGCCAGAAAGATCTGAACTGCTGGAGTGTGCTCATAGCATTGCATCAGCCGCTGCACCGAGATAAACCTCCTGTGCTCTACCTACAGTTCCCCTGGGCAGGATGGTTCCTGGGCTCTTTGTCCAGCAGAGTCAAAGAATGAATCCATGGGTGGAAGGTGGTATAGCAAAGATGGAAATTTCATTGAAGAACAAGTACAGACTCCCACATGGGGAAGAGGAAAGAATCTCACAGCACAGACTCACACATGGGGAGGGGAAAAGAGTCCCACAGAACAGACTCTTATAATTAAATTAGCAGGTTATTTTTTTGTTAGTAATTCACTGTTATTTTTAATAAATTTTAGCAAATTGCCCGTATGTTGGAAAAAAGACTGTATGGTCCACATAAATACATATTATATATTTACATATTAATATTTTTAAGTTTTTAACTTTTAAAAAATATGTTTTTATTTATTTTATTCTATTTTTTTAAAGACAGAGGAAAGGAGAGGGAGAGAGAGATTGAAACACCAATGAGAGAGAAACATCAATCAGCTGCTTTCTGCATGCTCCTTACTGGGGTCCAGCCTGCAACCCGGGTGCATGGGATGATGCTCAATCAACTTAGGTACACTGACCAAGCATAGTTTACATATTTAAATCCAAGAGTTACTACTCTTGAATAATGTTCAGCAAATGATTAGCATGTAATCACACTGCATTACTGTGGTAATTAGTTCTGTTGCCACCATGGCATGACTTTCTGCAGCAGTTTTAACTCATGCTGATGTTCAGATGTGCGCTAAGCCATGCTCCAGCTATGTGCATTTGTTTACTTGTGGTGACTATTGAATGCATGCATTTACTAGACCTATTCAGTATAAATCTAAAATTACAGTAACACACATAGAAAGTTTCCTGAGAAATTAAATGTTTCATACATACTTACGTTTAATACACAAACGTATCTATATAAGTAAAAGCAGGTAAACTAATTTGTCAATGTTTTAACATACACATTCAGAAAACCTATTCTATTATATAATAGACTTTTATCTTTAATGAATATACTCTTACTCGAATTAGTTCGTTATATTGAGGTTTTACTATATATACATATATCAATCTATTTAATTATACATGAAAACTAATACAATGCTATAGGTCAATTATATTTCAATAAATAATGAATAAGTAGGAATGTTCTAATTCACAAACATTGAATTTTTTATTTATTTAGATCGACAACTTTCAACTGGTGTGCTGCAGCACGCTGGTGTTCTGAAAGAATTTTTAAAACATGCAATACCTGACTATTTAATAAGTGGAACTAATGTCTTTTTCCTTAGATTGTCAAATAACAAAATGGCAATAGTCAACACAATTAGGGCTGTCTTTTGTGAATGCTATTTTGAATCATAAATATATAGATCATTAGTTGCATCTTATTGGTAATGTTACATAATAAGGTTGCATCATATTGTTTAATTCATGGTACCAGAAATCCTTATTTACAAGTACAGGCATCTGATTTTTTTTAAGTCACTTTGGAGAAATGGGTTGATTTTCCTGTAAATCAATAAAAATTATACCTTTTTTAAAAGTCCTTCATTGTTTAAAGTATTACATGTTTCCTTTTTTCCCCATTGGCCACCACCACCACCACCCCCAGCATATGCTCCCTCCTGCTAGTGTCTGTATCCATTGGTTACACCTATATGCATGCATACAAATCCTTTGGTTGATCTCTTACCCCCAGTCCCACTCACCCCGCCTTCCCTCTGAGAACTGACAGACTGTTTAATACTTCTATGTCTCTGGATCTATTTTTGTCCATCAGTTTGTGTTGTTCATAATATTCCACAAATGAGTGATTTCATGTGATATTTTTCTTTCTCATACTGGCTTATTTCACTTACCATAATGCTCTCCAGGCCCATCCATGGTGTTGCAAATGATAAGAGTTCTTTCTTTTCATAGCAGCACAATTTATAATAGCCAAGACTTGGAAACAACCCAAGTGCCCATCAGTAGATGAATGGATTAAAATTATACATTTTTAAGAAAAAAAATTTATTGATTTCAGAGAGGAAGGGAGTGGGAGACGGAAGCACATCAATGATGAGAGAAAATCATTGATCGCTGCCTTCTGCACACCCTCTACTGGAGATCAAGCCTGCAACCTGGGCATGTGCCTTCAACCAGAGTCAAACCAGGACCCTTCAGTCTACAAGACAACACTCTATCCACTGAGACAAACTGGTTAGGGTGGAATTATACCTTTTTTTGTCAGATGAAAAATATATATTTTTGCCAGGGGGATGAGGGGATGAACTGAGGGGGTGGGGATGAGGACACATATATAATACCTTAATATATATATATATATATATATATATATATATATATATATATATATATTATATATGTGTGTGTGTGTGTGTGATGAGATGAAAAAGCTTGAAAACCACTGATTTAGATTTTTGTTTTCCTCAGAAATGTTTTATAACTTTTAGTATAAGCCTTTTTCATTTGTTAAATTTATCATTATATCATTCTTTGTACTGCTATTGAAAATAAAATTATTTCTCTAATTTAGTTTTTGGATTATTCAGTTCTCATATATAGAAGTAAAACTGAGTTTTGTTTTATGTGCTCAGCAGTAACATTTTATTCACTTGTCTTTTAACTAGTTAATTGAAGAAAAGACTGAAAATGTGTAGTGTCATTTATATTTATTGATATAATTACCTACAAGCTGTTTTTTATATTTTTGTGTAGATGTGAGTTACCACTTGGTATCATTCTGTTCACCCTAAAGTATTTCCTTCAGTAGTTCTTTAAGACATATAACAACAAAATTTCTTAGTTGCTAATATAACAACAAAATTTCTTAGTTGCTTTTTACCTGGGAATGACTTTAACTTTATTTTTAATAATAGTTTTTCTGGGTATAAAAACCTTGGTTGTGAATTTTTGTTTTCAGCACTTTGAAAATATCATTCCACTGCCTTTTTTCTCCACTCTTTGTAATGATAAGTCAAATGTTAATCTTTTTAATAGCTTTATTGAGCTAGTAGAGGCCCAGTGCACAAAAATTTGTGCACTCAGGGGGTGGGGGGAGGGGGTTCTTCAGCCCAGTCTGTGCCCTCTAGCAGTCTGAGACCCCTCAGAGGATGTCCACCTGCTGGCGTGCCTGGCCAGCCTGGGTGAGGGGCTGATGGCCATTTCAGGCTGCCCACAACTCCTTCAGGGTTCAGGTCCCTACTGGGGTGCCTGGCTGGAAGCAGGTATCTGGGATTTATTTAACTTCTATAATTAAAACTTTGTTGCCTTGGTCCCCCGCTGGCAACCCAAGGTCCCTGCCTTGCAAGTATCTGGAGTTTGTTTATCTTCTACAATTGAAACTTTGTAGCCTTGAGTAGAGCTCAGGGCCTGCAGCGCCCTGGCTTCCTCCATTGCCTGGGGCAACTCCAGCTCTATAGGCACTGCCATCTTAGTTGAGTTAATTTGCATATTTGCTCCTGATTGGCTTGTGGGTGTGGCTGGTGGATGTGGCTTGTGGGTGTAACAGAGTGAGGGTTAATTTGCATATTACTCTTTTATTAGATTAGATAATTCACATACAATTTATTCATTTAATGAGTCTAATTCAATGGATTTTAGTACACATTCACAGAGTTATGCTTTCATCACCACACTCAATTTGGGAACATTTTAATTATGGAGGGAAAAACAGCCTTCACAGCCCTTAATCATCACCCTCCAATTTTTTATACCTCCAATTTTTTAAATATTTTATTGCTATGGGCAACTAACTCACTGTGTATTAAAGTAATTATAAACAATCCATATTATATCTAACATATTTTATAAATATTTCTAGGTGGAATTTCTGAAGACTTTTCACCCCAAACGACTGCACCTTCAAAAGCATTTCATAGAGCATCTAGGGTTAGGTCAAGCATTTACAAAGACATCAATTTGCCTTCACTGAATAAAGAATCTTCAGGTAATTATTAATATTTTAGTGTAAAATATGATTTTTTAAATTAATAAAGTTTTAATTACAAAAACAATTAGATTGTATTATCCATAGTAATATTATAGTTTAGCAAAACATAAATGGAAGTAAATGCATTCTTAGTGGATGATTAGTGTCCCTGCCATGGCTCTTCCTTCCTTACTATTGCTAAATTTAAACTCCATTTTTCCTTTTCTGCAACATTGCTTTCTTGCACCATGATAGATCCTGCAGATGACTGAGATAAACTCATCTTATAATACTCTTCCTTATATGTTTCTCTTTTGTCCAATCTAAGATAGAGTCTGCAATATGAAGACTCAACATGAGGACTGGTGGGAAGAACAATAAACATGTTCACTTTTCTCTTTCCCTTCATTTCCATTTCCTCAGCCATCTAATCCACTAATATCTAACAACTTATTTACAAACCCTATTTATTATGCATTCCTCCAAGAGCATTACATAAACATTACCCTAGTACATTCCTACAGATATTGAATTAGAACTTTTTAAAAATGTACATGATTTTTCTTTGATCTATTATGTTCTCTAAAACCCAAAATCTATAATAATAAAAGTATAATACACTAATTAGACTGGACAGCAGAACAACCTTCCGGACAAACTTCTGAACGAAGCCAAGGCTGTGAGGGCCGAGGCAAGCTGCTGTGGCTGCAAGAGTGGAGCTCCTTGCATGAATTTCGTGCATTGGGACTCTAATAATTATATATGCTATCAACACTTTTGCCAGTTTTTATTCTAACTCTGCTTCTCTTACTATGTCTATTAGCTACATTTTACTAATCTATATTTTACAGGTTTGGGCAAAAGTAGGTTTACAGTAGTGAGTATGCAAGAGTTATTCTCATATTATTATGTATTAATTATTGTACTGTTTTCCACACAAGTAACTGTAAAACTATCTTTGCTGCACACCCTGTATAATTCAGAGATAAGTTAAATTTGACTGTTAGTTAAAGTAATATATATTGGGCAAACAAACCTGAAAAATTAAAAATTAATTATAATATACCTTTATGTTCAAATAAGCTATATTCTTCTTCCTACTAACTGCTAAATAGTGAGATCAGAATTGTTTAGCATATTTTAGAAAAATGTAATTGATTTTAGATTCACCAGCCATTTTATTTCATTACAATACTGCTTTCCATTAATGTAACTCCTAGTTTTACCTACAATTCTGGTTTTCTCTTCTAAGCCTTCTCTTTGACAGATATTAATTACAAGCAGTAATATTGCCAAGTGAAACATAAGGAAGAGCATAAGAACTAACAAATAATCCACTATCCAAATTTTTACTCCATAATTATAGAACAATAATAATGATGTTTTTTGGGGGGAGGTGTGGATTGAATGAAAATAATGATACATACATATTTCTATTTTCCATCGTAAGTTTTTAATCTAAAAGTAGTGGCAACCCTAGCCGGTTTGGCTCAGTGGACAGATGTGGATTAAAGGGTCCCGGGTTCGATTCTGGTCAAGGGCATGTACCTTGGTTGCGGGCACATCCCCAGTGGGGGATGTCCAGTAGGCAGCTGATCGATGTTTCTTTCTCATCAATGTTTCTAATTCTCTATCCTTCTCCCTTCCTCTCTGTAAAAAATCAATAAAATATATTTTAAAAAATAAAATAAAATAAAAAATAAAAGTAATGGCAGATAAACATTTTTAAATAAACGTTTGTCTTAAAAGTTGAAAGTTGAATGATCTATTTCTTTGCAAGACATGCATTATGGAAATTTAACACATCAACACATAAAGATAGTGCTTTTTTCTCTTTTTTTTCTTTTTTTCATTTTTTTTTATTGCTTATAGTATTACAACAAGTGTTAGATAGGTCTTCATTTTTCTCCCCCGACCCTCCCCACTCCTCCCCTACCCCCCAGTGTCTTGTGTCCATTGAGTATACTCATATGCATGCATGCAAGTCCTTCAATTGATCCCTAACCGCACCCCCCCACCCCTCAAACCTCCCCAGCCTTCCAGCTGCAGGTCGACAGTCCATTCAATGCTGTTCCGCCTCTGTATCTGTTTTTTCACGTTAACACTGAAAAAGTATCTTCTAAATGCCCATATTCTGCTTTTTGTAGTGTATTTTTCCCTAAATGAGCATGTTCAAACTATTATTATTGCGTAGTTTATAACAATCTCAAAATATGTATTTTTACAATAGCATTTCTAAGCATCACTACTTCAATTATAGACCAAATTTTTTACTATTGGAATGTAAATTTTTTAAATAAATATATGCTGTTGCAAATAGAAATAACAACTTTATCTGATAATTTACTTATTGAATTATTAAGTTTTTTTACTTTCCAACTATAAAAAGTTCTTTATCTGACACTTATTTACAGAATATCTTTTTCTTGATTTGCATTCTTACTAGTTATGTTTATAAATATGAAGTATTGAGCAAGAAAAAAATCAGAAAGAAAATATTTCTATTAGTAAAGCTGCGTTATCTAAATTATTCGAAAAACATACGGAAGTTATGGTTTAGAAGTGGATTAAATTTATTTTTAACTTTTTAAAGGTTAAAATTAGGTCATTTCTAGGGTAATTTATTAATAATATTTTCATTTTTTAGGACATCCAAAAAAATCAATCTCAAGCAAAAAAGATGTTGAAGTGGCAAATACTCTGCCTGCTGTGATCTCTAAAGCAAGGAAATCTATCTATAAAGGTAAAGAATCATGATATACAATATATGAAATAAAACATTATACTGTTTTCTTAGTCTCTATTTACTAATTACCTCAAAACTGTGGACCCCTTTCCCAGATAACCAATCTTATCAGCCAAGATATTTTTCCAAACTTTTCTTCAAAGTTATGTGTGTGTATGTGTGTGTTCTAGTTATACAATAATTAGAGGCCCAGTGCACGAAATTTGTGCACTCGAGGGGAAAGGGCTCAGCCTGGTCTGTGCCCTCTCACAATCTGGAAGCTCTTGGGGGATGTCTGACTGATGGCTTAGGCCCACTCCCTAAGCCAGCAGTCAGACATCCTTAGCGCTGTTGCAGAGGTGGGAGAGGCTTCCACCACCACCGCTGCACTTGCCAGCCATGATCCTGGCTTCTGGCCGAGTGGTACACCCCATGTGGGAGCGCACTGACCACCAGGGGGCAGCTTCTGCATTGAGCATCTGCCCCCTTGTAATCAGTGTGTGTCTTAGTGACCGATCATTCACTGTTTATCAATTTGCATATTAGCCTTTTATTATAGAGGATAGGATCATATGCATGGATCTTCCTTACCTCTGATCCAGGTATATGGATATAGGGGTTTTTTTTATCTTTCACACCATTAAATTATTGCATAATATTTTCTTTCTTTATTAATTAAGGTATTACATATGTGTCCTTATCACCCCATTGCCCCACCATCCCTCCATTCATGCCCTCACTGTTGTTGTTTGTGTCCACTGGTTAGGCTTATATGCATGTGTACAAGCCCTTTGGTTGATCTCTCTCCCTTATCCCCATTCTTCCCTAACTTCCCTCTGAGGTTTGATAGTCTGATCAATGCTTCTGTGACTCTGGATCTATTTTTGTTCATCAGTTTATTGTTGTTCATTATCCTGTATAATAAAGAGGTAATATGCAAATTGACCATCACTCCAACAAACAAGATGGCTACCCCCATGTGGACACAAGATGGCCACCACAAGGTGGCCTGAAGGAGAGGGCAGTTGGGAGGGAATAGGCCCACAGGGGAGGGAGGACAGTTAGGGGTGACTAGGCCATCAGGGGAGGGCAGTTAAGAACAATAAGGCAGACAGGGAAGGGCAGTTAGGGGTGACCAGGCCAGCAAGGCAGGGCAGTTAGGGGCAGTTGGGCCAGCAGAAGAGCAGCTAGGCATCAATCAGGCTAGTAGGGGAGTTGTTGGGAGCCAGCAGTCCTGGATTATGAGAGGGATACCAGATTGTAGAGTGTGCAGGCTGGGCAGAGGGCCCTCCCACGCATGAATTTCGTGCACCGGGCCCCTAGTACTCCATAAATGAGTGAAATCATGTGATATTTATCTTTCTCTGACTGGCTTATTTCACTTAGCATAGTGCTCTTCATGTCCATCCATGCTGTTGCAAGTGATAAGAATTCCTTCTTTTTTACTGCAGTGTAGTATTCCATTGTGTAAATGTACCACAGGTTTTTAATCCACACATCTGCTGTTTGGCGCTTAGACTGTTTCCAAATCTTAGCTCTGGTAAATTGTGCCACTATGAACATAGGGGTGCATATAACCTTTCTGATTGGTGTTTCTAATTTATTGTGATATATTCCTAGTAGTGGAATCACTGGGTCAAATGAGAGTTCCATTTTTAGTTTCTTGAGGAAACTTCATACTGTTCTCCACAGTGGCTGTACCAGTCTGCATTCCCACCAGTAGTCCATAGGGTTCCTTTTTTTCTACATCCTCGCCAGCACTTGTCATTTTTTGATTTGTTGATGATAGCCATTCTGACATGTGTGAGATGATACTGCATAGTCATTTTGATTTGCATCTCGCAGATGATTAGTGATTTTGAGCATGTTTTCATATGTCTCTTGGCCTTCCTTATGTCTTCTTTTGAAAAGTATCTTCCTAGGTCCGTTGCCCACTTTTTTATTGGGTTGTTTATTTTCCTTTTGTTAAGTTGTAGAAATTCCCTATAAATGTTGGAGATTAAACTCTTATCAGTGATAACATTAAAAAATATGGTCCCCCATGCAGTGGGCTTTCTTGTTTTGTTGATGGTTTCCTTTGCTGTGCAAAAGCTTTTAATTTTGATATAGTCCCATTTGTTTATTGTCTCTTCAATTTCCAATGCCATAGGAGCTGTATCAGTGAAGAAATCACTTCAGCTTATGTCTGAGATTTTGCTGCCTGTGGATTCCTCTAAGATTTTTATGGTTTCCCATTTTATGTTTAAGTCCTTTACCTATTTTGAGTTTATTTTTATGTATGGTTTAAGTTGGTGGTCTAGTTTCATTTTTTTGCATGTATCTGTCCAATTTTCCCAACACCATTTATTGAAGAGACTGTCTTGACTCCATTGTATGCTCTTGCCTCCTTTGCCAAATATTAATTAAGCATAGTGGTTTCAGTCAATTTCTGGGTTCTCTATTCTACTCCATTGATCTATATGTCTGTTCTTGTGCCAGTACCTGGTAGTTTTGAGAACAGTGGGTTTATAATACAGCTTGATATCTGGTATTGAGATCCCTCCTACTTTGGTTTTCTTTCTCAGGATTGCTGCAGCTATTCGGGTGCATGATATTTTACAATATGAATGTGCTATTCAACCATTTCTCTATTGAAAGATATTTACAATTTTTACCAATTTTGTTTTACTCCAAGGCCAATTTGACTCAGCAATTAGAGCATTGGCCCTCAAACCAAATAGTCATGGGTTCAATTCCTAGTCAATGGCACATACCTTGGTTGCAGGCTCGATCCAACCTAGTCGGATGCTTATGGGAGGCAACTAATCAGTGTGTCTCTCTCACATCAATGTTTCTCTCTCTCCCTCTCCCTCTCCCTCTCCCTCTCCCTCTCCCTTTCCCTCTCCCTCTTCCCCTCCTCCCTCCCCATATTCTCTCTTAACAAAATAATCAATGGAACATGTATCCTCCGGTGAGAATTTTTTTAAAAATTTAGTTTTACTACTATAAGCAATGGTGTAATAAATATTATTGTGCCTATATATTTATACTGTGGTAATTGTATTTCTATAGGTCATATAAACTGGAATTACTGTATTAAAGGGTATATATGTCTCTATTTTAATATATACATCTTGACAAATTACTTTCTAAATGACTTCAGTTAATAATTCTCCTAGCAAATTCGTTAAAGATTTGTTTCCCAACATATTAGCCAGCTCTGGACTTTTTATAGAATGGCAAACAATATTGTTAAGATGTATTGCACTACAGATTTCATGCAATTTCTATAAAAATCTTGTTGATGTTTTTTGAAGAAATAGAAATATCCATTTTAAAATTCATATGGAATCTTTTTTAAATATATTTTATTGATATTTTACAGAGAGGAAGGGAGAGCGATAGAGAGCTAGAAACATGGATGAGAAACATCGATCAGTTGCCTCCTGCACACCTCCCATGGGGGATGTGCCCGCAACCAAGGTACATGCCCTTGACTGGAATCAAATCTGGGACCTTTCAGTCTGCATGTTGACGCTCTATCCACTGAGCCAAACTGGTTAGGGCTCATATGGATTCTTAAGGGCACTTCATAAATTCAAAGCTTACTTCAAAGCTACTATAATCAAAACAGTGTGGTAGTGACATAAAGACAGATATATAATCAAGGAAATAGAATAGAGGACTCAAAAAGAAGCCCTCACATATATACTGAAATAATTTTTGACAAGAATGCCAAGACTATTCAATGGGAAAAGGAGAATTGTTGCAAAGATATCCACAAGCAAAGGAGTGAAATTGAACCCTTACTTACACTGTATGCAAAAATTATCTTAAAATAGGTTAAATACCTAAAAATAAGTGCTAAACTATAAAACTCTTAGAAGAAAACATGTGACAATGTTTTCTTTTTTCTTTTTTTTAAATTAAATTTTATTGGAGTGACATTAGTCATCATGAACATATAGGTTTCATGTGTGGATTACTAAATTACAAAATCTGTATATAGGACCATGTGCTCACCACCCAAAGTCAAATCTTCTCCTATCACCTCATATTAGGACCCCATTCTCCCCCCACCCACCTTCCTCTCTCTGGCAACCAGCACACTGCTGTTTGTGTTCAGAAGTTTCAGTTTTATATTCCACATATGAGTGAAATCATATAGTTCTTTGCTTTATCTGTCTGACTTATTTCACTTCACATAATGTTTTCAAGGTCCATTCATGTTATTGTAAATGATGCTATGTCATTCATTCTTATGACCATGTAGTACTCCATTGTGTATATATACTGAGTGGCCAGATTATTATGACCAGCCAGATTATTATGACTACCCCATCAGTACTGTGTTGGGCCACCTTTTGCCTTCAATACTGCGATGATTCTTCTTGGCATTGACTCCAAGAGATGTTGAAAGGTGATGTGAGGATTCTGACACCATGCCTAATAAATAGCGTTGTCCAGTTCTGTGAGATTTGCTGGTTATGAAACCAGCTGCCTGATGGCTCTTTTAACTTTGTCCCATAAATGCTCAATTGGATTGAGATATGGTGATTATGGGGGCCACCTGAGCAAGGTAAAGTCTCCCTCATGTTCTTGAAACCACTCCTGCACAATATGAGCACCCTGGCATGGCACATTGTCTTGTTAGAAGAAGCCATCTCCATTGGGATATGCCATCAATATGATAGGATGAACTTGATCAGCAATGATACTTAGGTATGTTTGTGCTATTCAGAAGTTTATAATTGTCTGGCCCTCTAGCAATTTCAGCATGAAATTATAGCTAATTTGCCTACAAACATCAGGTGGTCATAATAATCTGGCCACTCACAGATCTGTATATACCACATCTTCTTTATTCAATCCTCCATCACAGGGCACTTTGGCTGTTTCCAAGTTTTGGCCATCATGAATAATGCTGCAATATTTTCTTGAATATGACATCAAAGGCACAGTCAAACAAAGAAGAAATGGGCAAATTTCATCTAAATTTAAAAACTGTTTAAAAAAGGACAATATTAATAAAGTAAAAGGCAAACCACAGAATGGGAGACAATATTTACAAATCGCCTATCTGATCAGCTAATATCCAGAATATAGACAGAACTTCTAAAACTCAATGAAATAAAATACTTGAAAACAAAATACTTGATTTAAAAATGAGCAAAGAACTTTAATAGACATGTATTTCTCCAAAGAAGATATACAAATAGCCACAGGCACATGAAAATGTGTAAAACATTGCTATTCATTAAGGAAATGCAAACAAAAACCACAATAAGATATCACGTCACACCCAACAGGATGGCTATTACTGAAAATAAAAAAGAAAAGAGAGGAAAGGAAAAGAGAGAAAAAATAAGTGTTGGGTAAGATGTGAAGAAATTAGCACTTTTGTGCACTACTGGTGGGGGTGTGAAATGGTGCAGCTGTAATGAAAAAAACAGTATGGTGATTCCTCAAAATATTAAAAATAGCATTAAAATATGATTCAAATATTCCACTCCAGATATATGCCCAAAAGAATAAAAAGCAGAGACATGAACAGATATTTTATGATAGCCAAAGGATAGAAGGAATCTAAGTGTCCAACAGTGCTAAATGGATTTTTTAAGCTATTATGAAAAATTAGTCTCCTTATTTATTTTCCTCTGTTGAGATTTTCCATTTCTTCATGATTCAGTTTAATTAGGTTGTATGTTTCTAGGAATTTATTCATTTAATCTGACTTATCTTAATTTGTTTATATATAATTATTGGTAGCTTTATTATCCTTTGTATTTCTGTGGTATAAGTAGTATTGTCTTTCTCTTTTGTTTAGAATTTTATTAATTTGAGTCATCTATTTTTTTCTTAGTCTACCTCAAGTTAGTCAATTTTATTTTTTAAAAAAAACAAGTCTTAGTTTTATTGATTTTTTCTATTGTTTTACTAGTCTTCTTTTTTTCATTTCTGCTCTCATCTGTATTATTAAATTCCTTCTGCTAACTTTAGGCTTAATTTGTTGTTTCTTTTCTAGTTTCTTGAGATAAAAAATTAGGATGTTTGTTTGAGAGCTTTCTTGTTTCTTGACCTAGTCATTTGTCACTAAAACCAGGAGTGCTTTTGCTGTATCTCATAAGTTTCCATTTTTGTGTACTACTAGATTTTTAAATGTCCCTTCGATTTTTTTTCTTTCACCCATTGGTATGTTGTTTAATTTCAAAATATTTGTGAATTTCCCTGCTTTCCTCCTGATTTTTGGTTTCGTAAAATGGTGGTCAGAAAATAATATTTTATATAATTTCAATCTTTTAAATTCTTAAGACTTTTTTTGTAACTTAATATATGCTCTAATTTGTAGAGTGTTCCATGTGCACTTGGAACACTGAAAATAGCTCTAGGAAGAGCTATTTCCAAAACATATCAGCACATACAAATCTAAAGAATGAGGGTGCTACTTTTTTCTGTAGCTTTGAGTGCTCTGCATATTTCTGTTAAAACTATATGGTCTAAAGTGTAGTTCAAGTCTATTATTAACTAGAGACCTGGTGCATGAAATTCATGTGCTAGTGAGGGGTGGTGTCCTTGAGCCCAGCCTGCACCTTCTCCAATCTAAGACCCCTTGGTGGAAGTACAACTGCTGGTTTATAGGGATCAGGCCTAAACCGGCAGTCAACATACCTCTCACAATCCAGGACTGCTGGCTCCCAACCACTTGCCTGTCTGCCTGCCAGCCTGATCACATCCTAACCATTCCCCTGCCGGCCCAATCGCCCCCAACTGCCCTCCCTGCTGGCTCAGTTGCCCCTAACTACCCTCCCCTGCAGTCCTGGTCCCCCCTCAACTGCCCTCTACTGCTGGCCTGGTCACCCCTAACTGCACTCTCCTGTTGGACCATCCTGTGACCACATGGGAGCGGCCATCTGTTACCACACGGGGGAAGCCATCTTGTGTGAGGGTGTGACAGTCAATTTGCATATCACCTCTTTATTATATAGGACTAATTTTATTTCTAAATAGTCTATCCTTGAGGGTGGATTATTAAAGTCCTCCAGTATTATTGCTTTGCTGTCTATTTTTAACTTTCATGTTTCTTAATAACTGTTTAATATATTTAGGTACTTCAATACTGGGTATGTATATATTTATGGTTGTTATATCCTCTCAATGAATTGACTTCTTTATCATTATATGATGACTGTAATTCTCTTGACCATTTTAAGCTAAAAGTCTATTTTGTCTGATGTAAATATAGCTACTCTTGCTCTCTTTTGGCTTTCATTTGCTTTAATACCTTTTCCATCCCTTTGTCCTATGAGTGCCCTGAAAGCTTAACTGAGTTTCTTAAAGTCAGAGTCTTGGTTTTTTTTATTTTTATCCTTTTAACCATTTCATGTCACTTAATTGGTGATTTTAAACGATTTACAAATTTAGAGTAATTATTAATAGGTAAGGATTTACTAATACCATTTTGTTAATTACTTTCTTAATATTTTATAGTTCCCTTTTTCTCTCTTACTGTCCTTCTTTGTGCATTTATTTTTTGCAGGTTTTTGTAGTGATATGCTTTTATTATTTTTTCTTTATCATTTCTGTGTTTATTATTTTTTGCTTTGTGATTATAAGGCTTTTATAATACACCTTATAGTTATAACAGTCTAATTTAAACTGATAACTTAAATTCCATAAAGAAGTTTTACACATTTGCTTGCTTCCAATTTTATTTTGTTGATGTCTCAATTTACATCTTTTGTACAGTATCCATTAACATAATATTATAGCTATAGTTATTTTAAATATTTTTTCTTTTTAACTTATATACTAGAGTGTATGTGATTTATAAATCACTATTTAGAGTGTTTTGAATTTGACTACATATTAATCTTATCAATAGACCAGAGGTCTAGTGCACAAATTTGTGCACCAGTGGGGTCCGTTGGCCTGGCCTGAGGGATCAGGCCAAAACCAGCTCTCCAACATCCCTGAGGTATATCAGATTGTGAGAGGGAGCAGACCAGGCTGAGGGACTCCACCCATGCACGATTGGGGCTGGGGAGGGACTGTGGGAAGCTCCAGGGCATGCCCAGCCCATCTTAGTCCCAATTGGCCGGACCCCAGCAGCAAGCTAACTTACCAGTTGGAGCATCTGTTCCTTGGTGGTCAATGCATGTCATAGCAAGCGGTTGAGCAACTTTAGAATATCATTAGCATATTATGCTTTGATTGGTTTAACGGATGACCAGAGTACCAGACACTTAGCATATTAGGCTTTTATTATATACTAGGGGCTGGGTGCACAAAAATTTGTGCACTCAGGGGGTCCCTCAGCCCAGCCTGTGCCCTCTCACAGTCTGGGACCCCCCAGGGGATGTACACCTGCTGGCATGCCTGGCTAGCCTGGATGAGGGGCTGATGGCTGTTTGCAGGCTGGCCAAGCCCCCCAGTGGGAACCCACACCCATGGGGGTGTGGCCAGCCTGGGTGAGAGGCTAAGGGCCATTTTCAGGCATGATCTTTCCTGTTCATTAATTATTAAAACATAGTAATATATCTCCTGATTCATATCAGCATGTCTGAATCAATCTAATTCTTTTTAAGACCTTTGTAGTTAAGTACACTATAGTATATTTAACTGAAGCTCTATTAAATGGGTTCTTTCCAGATTATTTTTATAACAAACAATCCTATATAATAAAAGAGTAATATGCAAATTGACCGTCACAGATGGCTTCCCCCATGTGGTCAAAGATGACTGCCACAAGATGGCCAGCAAGGGAGGGCAATTGAGAGAGACCCAGCCCTGCAAGGAAGGGCAGTTGGGAGGGACCCAGGCCTGCAGGGGAGAGCAGTTGTGGGGGACCCAGGCCTGCAGGGGAGGACAGTTGAGAGGGGGACACAGAACTGCAGGGAAGAACAGTTGGGGGGGACCAGGCTGGCAGAGGAGGGCAGTTGGGAGGGACCCAAGCCTGCAGGGGAAGGCAGTTGGGGGGGACCCAGGCCTGCAGGGGAGGGAAGTTGGGAGGGACCCAGGCCTGCAGGGAAGAACAGTTGGGGGAGACCCAAGCCTGCATGGGAGGGCAGTTGGGAGGGACAGGGGAGGGCAGTTGTGGGGGACCCAGGCCTGCAGGGGAGGACAGTTGGGGAGGACCATCCCTATTGCAGGGGGAGGGTAGTTAGGGGCGATCAGGCTGGCACAGGAGCAGTTAGGCGTTGATCAGGCTGGCAGGAAAGTGGTTAGGGGCAATCAGCAGGCACGAGGTCAGGAGCCAGCACTCCTGGATTGTGAAAGGGATGTCCGACTGCCCGTTTAGGCCCAATCCCAGTCAGACATCTCTCAAGGGGTCCCAGATTGGAAAGGGTGCAGGTTGCACTGAGGGACACCACCCCTACCCCCTACTCTCACTCCTTGCAAGAATTTCATGCACTGGCCCTCTAGTCCTATATAATAAAACCCTAATATGCTAATCCACTGAATGGCAGAACGACTGGTGGAATGATGGGTCACTATGATGTGCACTGACCACCAGGGGACAGATACTCTGTGTTGAGTATCTGCTCCCTGAAAGGGAGGTGACCATCAGTGGCAATCAAGGGGCAGGGCCAGCCAGAGGACAGCACCAAGCCACCAGCCAAGACAGGGCCAGCATGGGCCCCTCCAATCGCCTTGCCTGCCAATCACACCACAGATGGCCCTGATTGCTGGCCAGGCCTAGGGACACTACCCTATACATTGGGAACAATCTCTTAGATTTAAAAATTAAAACCTGGCAAGGCTCCTCTAACATTCAAAAAACAAGATGATACAGCAATGATATGCATGGACTCTGGCTTGCACATTTTGTAATCAGCCCTGATTCTGACACTTATAACTGTACTAGAGGCCAGTACACAAAAATTTGTGCACTCAGGGGGGCTCCTCAGCCCAGCCTGTGCCCCTCAGGGGATGTCCACCTGCTGGCTTAGGCCCGCTCCCTGGGTGATTGAGCCTAAGCTGGCAGTCAGACATCCTTCTGGCAGCCCAGGAGTCCTTGGAGGATGTCCACTTGCCAGCAGGGAATAGGCCTAAGCTGCAGTCAGATATCCTTAGTGCTCTTGAGAAGACAGGAGAGGCTCCCGCCACCACTGCTGTGCTGGCAGCCGTCAGCCTGGCTTGTGGCTAAGCAGGGCTCCCCCTGTGGGAGTACACTGAACACCAGGGGACAGCTCCTGCATTGAGTGTCTGCCCTCTGGTGGTCAGTGTGTGTCATAGTGACCAGTCATTCCCAGTTGTTCTGCTGTTGTGGTAAATTTGCATATTACCCTTTTATTATATAGAGGCCTGGTGACCAGCTGGTTTGCCCTGAAAGGTGTCCTGGATCAGGGTGGGGGTCCTGCTGGGATGCCTGGCAAGCCTGGATGATGGGTGGCCATGGCTGCAGGCTGGAAGCAGGTATCTGGGATTTACTTATCTTCTATAATTGAAACTTTGTAGCCTTGAGCTCATGGCAGCAGGGCAGATGGGAAGCTTCTTTCATAGCTATGGACAACTCAAGCCTCCTGCTTGCTCCAGCTTTGTGGCCACCACCATCTTAGTTAGGTTAATTTGCATATCCAATCCTGATTGACTGGTGGGCATGGTGTGTGGGCATGGCTTGTGGGTGTAGTGAAGGTATAGTCAATTCGCATATTTCTCTTTTATTAGATTAGATGACAAAGTCAATTACTCAACTTGTCTCTGCTTCAGTCAGTTTTTCTACCCATAAAATGGGGAAAGATACTACTGTCTCAGAAGAATCATGTTATGTACTACTTTTTATAATCAGGGCAAAAAAATGTAGCTGCCCATACAATAGCAAGGTACTTTTCACCTGTATGAAAAGTATGGTCACTGGGACATGCAGCATCCTGGATTTCAAGAGGGATGTCCAACTGCTGGTTAAGGCCTGATATCCCCCAAGGGGTCCCAGATTTTGAGAGGACACAGGCAAAGCTGAGGGATCCCCTTCCTACCTGCACTAGTTTTGCGCAATAGGCCTCTAGTCTATATCCTATCTAATAAAAGAGTAGTATGCAAATTAGGCATAACTCCATCACAAAGATGGCCTCCCCCATAGCCACAAGATGGTGGTGCCCAGTCCGGCTCAGCCCCGCCACTGAAGTGGTCAGGCCTATTAGCCAGGCAGGTGGCAGGGAAGGCGGGGGGCCCGAGGAGCAGATTAGGTGATCAGAGGGGACTGGGGGTCTCCTGCCCAGGCCAGAGGCCTTTGTCAGAGGCCTCAGGAATGGGCAAGGGCAGAGCCAGTGATTGGAGGGGGAAGGGGCAGAGCCGTTATCAGAGGGGTATGAAGGTGCCCTACCCGGGCATAAGGCCTGAGCCAGCAGCCTCAGGCCTGGGCAGGGGCAAGGCCAGAGATCGCAGGGGCCTGAGCTCTGCGAAGCCTGCGATCAGAGAGGTAGGGGTGGAGCCTGTGATCTCAGGGGTCTGGGCACTGGTGGAGCCAGCAAAGCAGGGGTCTGGGGGTCCCCTACCCAGGCCTGTAGCCTTGGCCAGAGGCTGCAGTGTGGCAAGGGTGGAGAAGGCAATTTCAGGGCCTGGGCAGGGGCAGAGCCAGAGATTGGAGGGGCCTGGGGGTTCCCTGCCCAGGCCTATAGCCTTGGCTAGAGGCTTCCAGTGGGGAAAGGGCAGAGCCAGCGATGGCAGGAGGCAAGATCAGAGCCAGTAATCACAGAGGCCTGGGTTCCGTGAAGCTGGCAATCAGAGTGGCTTGAAGGTCTTCTGCCCAGGCAAAAGAGTAATATGCAAATTAACCCTCACTCCATCACAAAGATGGCGGCAGCCAGGGAGCTGTAGTGAGGCAGGAGGTTTGTGTTGCCCCAGCGATAGAGGAAGCCAAGATTCCCACCTGCCCTGTGGGTCCTGCGCTTCACTCAAGGCAACAAAGTTTTAATTACAGAAGGTAAATAAACTCAAAATACCTGCTTCCAGCCCACAGCTTTGAGTGGGACCAAGGCAACAAAGTTTCAGTTATAGAAGTTAAATAAATCCCAGATACCTGCTTTCAGCCTGCGGCCATGGCCGTCCTGATAATGGCCCTCAGATACTCACCCAGGCTGGCCAGGCACCCCAGTATAGACTCCCACCCTGAAGGGGCTATGGCCAGCCTGAAAACAGTCCTCAGCCCCTCAACCAGGCTGGCTACACTCCCATGGGGTGAGGGTTCCCCTGGGGGGTTTGACCAGCCTGCAAACAGCCATTAGCACCTCACCCAGGCTGACCAGGCACCCCAGCAGGACACCCTTCAGGGCAAACCAGCCAACCCCACCTGTGCACCAGGCCTCTGTCCTATATAATAAAAGGTTAATATGCAAATTAATCCTAACAGCAGACAACTGGGAATAACTGGTCACTATGACATACCAGGGGGCAGATGCTCAATGCAGGAGATGCCCCCTGGTGGTCAGTGTGCTTCCACAGGAGGAGCTCTGGTCAGCCACAAGCCAGACTGATGGCTGCCAGCACAGCAGTGGTGGTGGGAGCCTCTCCTGCCTCCTCAGCAGCACTAAGAATGTCGAACAGCAGTTTAGGCCTGCTCCCTGCTGGCAAGTGGACATCCCCCAAGGGCTCCTGGGTTGCTAGAGTGATGTCTGACTGCCAGCTTAGGCCCGATACCCTGGGAAGCGGGCCTAAGCCAGCAGTTGGACATCCCCCGAGGGGTCCCAGACTGTGAGAGGACCACCCCCCTGCATGCACAAATTTTTGTGCACAGAGTCTCTAGTATACATATGAAAGGCTAATATGCAAAGTGACCCCTCTGGAGTTTGACCAGGATAGCGGGAGTTCTATTGCTCATTATGACATGCGCTGACCACCAAGGGGCAGCATGGAAAGAAGGAAGACCCAGCCATCAGTTGGCCAACAGGGGACAAACGGCTGCAGGCCCCTGGCCAGCAGCTGACAGCTGGGAAAGGAAGGCCCTAGCAGGCAGCCAGAAGGCCCAATCAGTTCTGATCGCTGGCCAGGTCTAGGGACCCTACCTGTGCACAAATTTCATGCATCAGGCCTCTAGTGTTATAATACAGATCATTGGAATAAATATATTTTATACTCCAGGCTTGATTTCCATTAATTCAAAATGAGTCTTCTACATAAAAGAAATTGCCGCTCTTTTCTCCCTGGCACTAATTTATTTTGATCTCTTTCATTACAGTTCATAAATTGGTCTTTCATTTAAAGCTGTCTTTTTGAAGAATCATAGATATATTAAGCATACACATTTTATGTACTCAGTTCACAAGTTGGCCTCTCAGTTAAAACTGACTAGTGTTTTTGAAGAACCATAAGTATATTAAGCATACACATGTTATGTATTCCAAAAAACAATATTTCAGTAAACTTGAATTTTTAAAATTTCTCTATTCTATAAATTCTTCTCAAAGTTTGACTGCTGGATTAGCAGTCTGTGCATTATCTGGAAAGTTATTAAAAATACAAATTATTGGAGCCTGCTGCAGACTTACTAAATCAGAAGCTGTGGGGTTTGAGTTAAGCAATCCATTTTAAAAAGTCCTCTGGATAATACCGATGCAAGCTAAAATTGGAGAACCATTATATTATATATTCTGCTCCAAGTTAAGTATGTTCTGGTATAATTTCTATAGAAACATAGATAGTTATTAAATACTAGAGGCCCAATGCACAAAATTCGTACAAGAGTAGGCCTTCTTTCTCCTGACTGCCAGCACCAACTTCACTCTGGTACCCGGGACCTGGGCTTCCCTACAATCACCAGCAGGCACCCAGAACCCAGACTTCCCTTGCAGCCCCAGCTTTGTCCATAAGGTTGTCTGGAAGGATATCTGGTCTAATTAGCATATTATACTTTCATTGTTACAGATATGTACTGCTTTTCCATTTCCAGTGTTACTATTATTAACATGTAATAATATTCTGTGTTCCATGATGTCCTATGTAATAAAAATTACATCAACTATAATGAAATTAAGTATTTTTAAAAATCATAACTTTTCTTTAAGTGCCACGTACCACTGCTGGAAAACGCTCCAACTACCTTTACTAATGAGAATTAAAAGCATTCTGAGCAAGCTAAGCAACATATGCAAGTCAATGAAGACAACAATGAAAAGTGAAAGTATAGAAGCCTTATGAAAATAACACTGATTTAAGTGGATGATGCTTACTGAGCAACAGTGGGAAATACCCTGAATAAATATGGTAGGCTCAGATCATGAGGATCTTAATCTGCAACAGGTGAGTTTGAATATTTACATTGCTTTCCCTTTTTCTTTTAAAAAAATTAGAGCTATCTTTTAAATCACATATGATGAAAATATTAACCCTATTCAAAATATTAATGTTTGAACATTGCACAACCAATTTCAAAAAGGAAAGGAAGCAAACACAATGCCTCATAACTATAACCTGATTGAAATGTGCTAGAGTGTATTCTGTAGACTTTGTAATGGCACAAATACAGTACTAATATTTTAAAGACATGATTTTTGTCAGTCAATATTATTTTAAATCTCATTTTTATTGTGTCCTGGACAGCTTAATTTTATTGAATGAGATTATTTTAAAAGCAATCTGGATTATCACTGACATAGATATTTACGTTTATATAACATCTTTTTGTACCTGGAATATATACTAATAAAAGCCTAGGTGATCCTCGCGTCCTTGTGCAACGCCCTTACGTCATCACAAGATGCCCACCACAAGCTGGCTTGCAGGGGAGAGTAGTTGGAAGTGATCAGGCTGGTAGGGGAGCAGTTAGACATCATTAGGCTGGCAGCAGAGTGCTTAGGAGGAGATCAGGCTGGCAGGAGAAGCGGTTAGAGGCAATCAAGCAGGCAATCAGGGGAGCAATTAGGAGCCAGCAGTCCCAGATTGTGAAAGGGATGTATGTCCGACTGCTGGTTTAGGCCCAATCCCTCATCTGGCCTAAATCGGCAGTTGGACATCCCCAAAGGGGTACCAGATTGGAAAAGGTGTAGGCCGGGTTGAGGGACACTCCCTCCCACCCCCATGCACAAATTTCATGCACCAGGCCTTTAGTGTAAGTATATTTCTCCAGCATGGATTAGATCAATGAACAATAATATTAATCTATATTTCAGAGATCTATTTTATGTCAAAATTAATAAGAAAATTGGGTTTCTGTAGAAACAATATAAAGTAATATAAAATTAATGAAATAATGGCTATACTCTAAAATCTCTCATTGTAAAGCTATAATTTACATTTTATCTAAACTAATAAAAGCGAAATAGTAAAATTAATCGTTTCTCTGGGATGCCCACAGCCAATCAGAACAGCTGTATGCAAATTAGCCCAGCCAACATGGCGGCCGCCACTCACAGACCTGAGTAAACATTTAGGCAGCGTCCGTTGCAGCAGGAGCGAGAGCAAAACTACCTGCTCGCTGGCTCCTTAGCCTTTGGCCTGAAGCAAAAACACACATTTGCAACAATTAAGTGTAACAATTGTTTCATTATAGAAGCCTCGAGGTGTGGCGGCCGCTCCACTCACGGACCTGAGTAAACATTTAGGCAGTGTCCGTTGCAGCAGGAGCGAGAGCAAAACTACCTGCTCGCTGGCTCCTTAGCCTTTGGCCTGAAGCAAAAACGCACATTTGCAACAATTAAGTGTAACAATTGTTTCATTATAGAAGCCACGAGGTGAGGCAGAGAGGAGGATTCGTTAGTAAAAGGCTGCCTTAAAGGAACAGCATCAATTATAGGAAACCTGCGTCCAGCTGGCCTTGCTGGGACATTGGGTCAATGGGAACTGTGGGCAGCCTGAAAGCCCCTCACCCAGGCTGGTCAGGCCCGCCAGAAGGTGGACATCCCCCGAGGGGTCCCAGACTGTGAGAGGGCACAGGCCGGGCTGAGGGACCTCCCGAGTGCACAGAGCGGCTGCAGGGCAGGACAGCGCAGGACCCAGGACCCGTGAGTGGGAAACAGGCGGCAGGGTTGGAGGGCACTGGGAAGCGGGAAAGAAGCGGCAGGGTTGGCAGCCTGCTTGGTGGGCTTCCCAGGCACTTGGAGGGGCATCGGGGAGCGGGTAGGAGGCGGTAGGGTCGGCGGCCTGCTTGGTGGGCTTCCCAGGCCCTTGGAGGGGCATCGGGGAGGGGGTAGGAGGCGGCAGGGGGTTGGCAGCCTGCTTGGTGGGCTTCCCAGGCCCCTTGCAGGGCACCAGGAAGTGGGAAAGCAAGGTGGCGGGCTGGGGAGTGGGAAAGAGGCAGCGGGGCGGTCTCGGCCTGCTTGGCAGCTGCCCAGGCCCTTTGCAGAGCACTGGGGAGTGGGAAAGCAAGGCTGCAGGGGACCGGTGAGTGGGAAAAAGTCAGTGGCCTGCTTGGCAGCTCCCCAGGCCCTTTGGGGGCCACTGGGGAGCGGGAAAGCAAGCTCTTGGGGGCTGGAGTCCTGCTTGGCGGCTCTCCAGACCCCTTCCGGGGATCAGGGAGCAGGAAAAGGCTGGCCTGACCACGAGGCGGGGTTTTCCCTGCTTTCTGGTGG
>PVJC01013206.1:0-38441 GCA_004026665.1 Murina feae
CACACACACACACACACACACACACACAAAAGGCGCCTGGCAGACTGGGGCCATCATAGGACATCCACTGAGGGGTCCCAGACTGTGAGAGGGCACAGGCCGGACTGAGGGACTCCCTCCACCCCGAGTGCACAAATTTTTGTGCACCGACCCCTAGTATATATTATAAAAATCCACGAATCTGGCCTAATCCCCTTTACCATACAGATGGGAAGAGCGAGGCCTGAGAGGAACAGGGACAAGGAATTCCAGGAGGAGTATTCCGGGAAGGAATCCTGGGCAGGCAGGGTGCTGGTGGTAACTTCCAGCTGTGCCTAGACACATTGGCTGGTGGCTTACAGGGCGGGGTTAGCATCTGGTATGGGGTGCCTGCTGTCCACCCTCACCTATGGCTCTCTTTCTAGCCCCGACCATGCTGTGGCCCCCGCTGCTGTCCCTGCTGCTGTTGCTGGCCGTGAGCTGGGTCCAGACGACCCGGCCATGCTTTCCTGGGTGCCAGTGTGAGGTGGAGACCTTCGGCCTCTTTGACAGCTTCAGCCTGACACGAGTGGATTGCAGTGGCCTTGGCCCCCACATCGTGCCCGTGCCCATCCCGCTGGACACAGCCCACCTGGATCTGTCCTCCAATCGGCTGGAGACAGTGAATGAGTCGGTGTTGGCAGGGCCAGGCTACACCACCCTGGCCGGCCTGGATCTCAGCCATAACCTGCTCACCAGCATCTCGCCCACCGCCTTCTCCCGCCTTCGCTATCTGGAGTCGCTTGACCTCAGCCATAATGGCCTGGCAGCCCTGCCTGCAGACAGCTTCACCAGCTCGCCCCTGAGTGACGTGAACCTCAGCTACAACCGGCTCCGCGAGGTCCCAGTGTCCGCCTTCACCACCCACGGCCAGGGCCGAGCGCTGCACGTGGATCTCTCCCACAACCACATCCACCGCCTCGTGCCCCACCCCGCTGGGGCCAGCCTGCCCACGCCTGCCATTCAGAGCCTGAACCTGGCCTGGAACCGGCTGCGCACTGTGCCCAACCTCCGGGACTTGCCCCTGCGCTACCTGAGCCTGGATGGGAACCCGCTGGCCGCCATCGGCCCAGGTGCCTTCACAGGACTGGCTGGCCTGACACACCTGTCGCTGGGCAGCCTGCAGGGTCTCCCCCAACTGGCACCCTATGGTTTTCACGAGCTGCACAGCCTGCAGGTCCTAGACCTGTCAGGCAACCCCAAGCTCAATTGGGTGGGAGCGGAGGTATTTTCAGGCCTGGGCTCCCTGCAGGAGCTGGATCTGTCGGGCACAAGCCTGGTGCCCCTGCCTGAGACGCTGCTCCTCCACCTCCCAGCACTGCAGAGTGTCAGTGTGGGCCAGGGCATGGAGTGCCGGCGCCCGGTACGGGAAGGTGCCTACCCCCGGCAGCCTGGCTCCAGCCCCAAGGTGGCTCTGCACTGCATAGACACTGGGGAACCGGCTTCCAGGGGCCTCAGCACCTTGTGACAAATGTTGTGGCCCCGGGCCACACGACAGACAGACTGCTGCCTGAGCTGACTCAGGTCCTGAGTAATTTATATTTTAATGTGCCAATGCCAGTGGGGACTCTGCAAGCCTATATGGCAGCAGCATCGAAAGACAGCTGTGGGCTAAGAAGAGGCTTTGGACCTGGGACAACACCAGGAGGAAAGTCTTGCCCTTTGTCTGTATTGCCCCCAAACCATAAGCAGGGGGTCTTTGATGCCAAACTAGACAGCTGCCTGCTGCTGTCCTTCCCCACTCAACCCCAAGTGCCTTCCTGGGCCAACCTGACTATGACAGAGGAAGGTCAGACGTCAGGTCCATGGCTGAGTGCCCCCTTGGGCCAGTGGTCCAGCCACTCAGGGGCATGGGTTTCTTTTGCTCTGGGCACATGGGGCCCACTTCATCCTTTCCTGTTCCCCTAGAGCCCTGGGTAGAACTTTAGTTACTGAGAGGACTGGGGGTTGGGGCGGGGATCAAGGCCACCTCCCCAGGTGACAGGTGGGAGCACTGAGGCCCAGAGAAGAAAATTAGTAATCTGAGGTACTGCAGCGGCAGAGGCATGAATGCCTCCCAGCCAGGCCCCTTTGCACTTTGCTGTCTTCTCTAAATCATGGCCTCCCTTTCCCCTTTCTGGGCTCCCCTTTGCTGCCAAGACCCACATCCACCATTGGCACCCATTTCCTGTCATCCCGAGGAGGTAGGACTCGGGCCCACTGACCAGCTGTGATGCACGGGCTGTCACTTCACCTCTCAGAGCTTCTGGAAGCGTCAGGCATGCCAGTCCCAGTCCCGCCAGTTTCCCACTCAGGTGGGGTCCCCCAGCATCAAGACTGGAAATGTACCCATTGATCCTTGAGGTCCTGCTTCTAGATGCTCCCCCAAGATGTTGACACAGCCCTGGAACCCCCCACCACCACCACCACCACAAGCCAGGATGGGCCTCCCAGATTCAGCCGCCACTGGCCCAGAGCCCCTGTGAGAGTGCAGCTGAAGGAGGCAGGCGGTCCCCACCCAGTTTTAGGTTCCCCCACCAGGGTGGCATCTCAGCCTCCTAGCCCTGCTCCCTTCCTTAGCTGCTCATTTTATAGATGTTGTTGCCTTTTTTATGGACCGTCACTTTGAACCGTTCCCCACCCCACCCCTGCTGGCAGGGGATGCAAAGTGTCATTTGTAAAAGAAAAGAAGTTGCATTTGTTCACTTTTGTAATAGTGTGTCCTGGGGGTATGTTGGGGAAGGAGGTGTTGGGTGGAAGCCAGCCATCTGTGGCCAAGTGGGCAACAGGGGGCTGTCCCACAAAGACAGTGAGAGCTCTGTCCCCACCGGCCCCACCCAGCACCTAACTAGTCCTTGGTTCAATAAACGTTAGAAAGAGTCCCTCTTTCCATCACTCGGCCAGTGTCCACTCATATTCCTGGGCTGGGCCCTGGGGCCACAAGGATGAATCAGCACCAGCCTTGCTGAAAAGCCCAATGGGGAGAGAGGTGACATGGTGGGGGAGGGTTACTCGGGGGTGGGTTGCACCTATAGCAGCTTGCACCCTGTCCACCTTCCTTTTCTCCCCTTTCCCATGAGCTCCCATGCCTCTGCCTTTGCTCAGACGGTTGCTCTGGGACCTTGCCCTTGCCCTCCTCTCTACCTCGCAACTCCTTCCCATGCTAATAGACCCAGTTCCTGTCTTACCTCCTTCAGAAGTTGTCCCTGAGGTCCCTCCGCCTCCCTCCTCTGAGCTCCAACAGTACTTTGTTCCTGGCATTTCACTGCTGTGGGAGCTTAACTCCTCTGTGCACTTCCAGCTCATCTGAGTGGCTCTACTGTCAGCAAATTCTTCCTTCTGATTGGCCACGGTCTGCAGGAATATCCATCACCATCATCCCCAACAACCACAGATCACCCCATCTCTAACCTAAGTTGCACATTCTCTGGTTCCCTGGGATGGGAGGGGGCAAAAGGACACAGAAGACATCTAACTGAACAGCACAGGGAGCTGTGAGCCCTGTGGACGGGTCAGGAAGGCTTCCTGGAGGAGGCTAATCTATCCACAGCTGAGAAGGGCAGTGGGCCTGGAAAGAAGGGGCTGGCACTTGGGAGGGGTTATAGGTGAGCAATGGCACAGAACCCAGAACATGCAGTTCACAGGTATGGGTGGGGAGCTTGCCCATATTGTCATTCAACCCTCCCCTGCACTCCTCACCCTCACACACACAGGAGCCCAAGGCTGGCACCATGGTCAATATGAGAAAGGGCTGAGGCATGAGAGGGGAGTGTTGTGAGAGTAAGGCCCCAGCCCTTGGAGTCCTCCGATCGGTTCTCCACCCCTTCTGCATTCCCTGGATTAGAGAGATTTCAAATGCAGGGTCAGGGAAAGATCTCTGGGGCTTTCACCCAATGGGCCTGGGCCCTCCCAAAGCCCTGCTTGAGGAGGGACAAAGGGGTGCTGAAGGCAGGAACAGGGATGGGGTGGTGCTGGGGCTCCTGCAGGAGCACTGAGGCAGGTCATCTCCGCCCTGACACAGCTGTAGTGGGAGGGTGCAGGTGCCACCACATTGTGCAGGGTCCTCCTTCCTGTGGGGTCATTGTCCTGCACCCCCAGCCCTGGCCTCTGGCCTGTCTTAGGGAGGGCAGAAGCCCCACAGGCATCCCGGAGGCCCCTCCAGAGGCTCCTGGTCCGCAACGCCACCTTGTGGTTGTGCTTGGCCAGACACCCCGGGTCCGTGGGGGTCATGGGGACAAGGCCAAAGTGGGCCTGTGCAGTTTTGCAGCCCGCCTCACCTTCCCCTAGTTAGACTGCTTGCATCCTGTTGTATCTGCCCTCCTGGAATCCTGGGGTTAAGAATGAGGTCATTCCGCATGGAGAGGCCTGGAGAGTATTATGCTAAGTGAAAAAAGACAAGTAATCACATTATCTCATATGTGGAATCTAATGAACAAAATAAACTGATGAATGGAGTGGATCCAGAGACATGGAAGCATGGAATCTCAGAGGGATGGGTGGGTGGGAAGAGAGCAACCAAAGAATGTATGCATATATGCATAACCCACCGACACAGACAATAGGGTGGTGAAGGCCTGGGGGGAGGGGGGGAGGCGGGATAGAAGGTGTCAAAGGGGAAATAAGGGAACATATGTAATACTTTCAACAATAAAGATTTTAAAAATAAAGTTACAAAGAAAAGAATGGGGTCATTAAAGTCTTAACAGAATTACAGAGATAAGCGCAGAGATCCCATTGGCGTTCACAGCAAAGGATAACATCTTGGGTCCATCCCAAACCAGATGTGTGGCTTTGACCAAGTCACTCCCCCTGGATGGGCTTGGAAAGGGGGCAGAAATGTCTCCCTCCACAGGATTGCATGGAGAGCAAATCAAGTCACATTTGTGAAGAACTGAGCTCAATGCCTGGCACAGAACACATGCTCCCTACATGCTTGCTCTGGAACTCCCTCATTCACTCATAGGGTCTTGAATTAGATTACAGAACCGTGGAGTCTTAGACTCACATCTTGATAACTGACTCAGAACTGGACAATTTCATAGAAGTTTAAATTTTTGAACTGCAGAACAATACTCTAACCCACAGGATCTTTGCTCCGTGTGCCGGACATGGAATGGGCGTTTAATGCACATGTCAGTGGAGTTTTAGAGATGGCAAAACAACTAAGATCCAGTTTGCCATCATGGTATAGGCTGGGTGACAAGCATTTTCTTGCATGTCACTAATGATACAGCTGCCATTTACTGAGCGCACGTTTCTCCAACTTTGGGTACATACTATCATTTCCTCCTCCTGATAACGGCCATCAGGATTATTGTCTACATACGAGGAAACCAGCCTGGGCCTGGCTCCATCTGTCAGATGGCGCATCCCTCGTGCTTGCCTGTCCCACCTCAGTGGCCCGGCCAGCAGTGCACAGCTCTATCAGAGAAGACAGAGATGCTCTGTGAAACCAAAGGACACTGGGATTCCATTTATTTTGCTGTTGAAAACAAATTGGGGGAGTTATGCAGCTTTGCGTATCTCCAATCAGATCGTTATTTCTAGAGCCTAGAGCATAAAAAACCAAAGATCAAAGTCCTTCCCCACCTAGCCCCATTTCACAGGTTGGGAGAGTGAGGCCTAGAGAGGAGCGGCCTGCTAGCACATGGACATGGCCGGGACTCTTCAATTTCAGAACTGGCTGCATAATTTGTGGGACCCAGTGTAAAATGAATATGTGGGGCCTCATGTTCAAAAATTATTAAGAATTTCAAAATGGCAAGAGCTGAGCATTAAATCAAGTGCAGGGCCCCTCCAAGGTCCCACTGCCCATGAAGCCAGCCCTGGTGTGTTTACTTCACACCATTTACAGAAACAGAAGGGACACGCACCCAGACAATGTTGGGCAGAACCGCAGATGAGAGCTTGTGGATCTGTGCGTAGCCCAATCCCTCTACAGAGCTCAGGGGGCCGATTAGATCTTTAAAACCCAGGAGTTTTCCTCCCTGGGTGCTACCACACCACCTCCCGATGTTCCCCAAATTGCCATGGTCAACAGGCTTTCAGAGAGGGCAGATGGAGATATAGGAACTAGCACCCACCCCTTGCCTCTAAGCCAGCTCATAGAATGTTTCTCTGAACAAGACTGCCAGAAGTCTACCCTCTGCTCATACTTAATGTCCACCAGACAATAGAGTTCATCATAGGCTGATAGGACTTTGCCCATTGAAGCTTAATGTTCTGTGTTGGGTAATGTCTACTAGGGAGCAAATGCCCGTTGATAACAACTGTTTATCAATCCCTCATGTCCTTGGGGGCGGGGGGCTGGCGGGGAAAGGTCAATGGGGGAAAAAGGAGACATATGCAATGTGTCAACAATAAAGAATTTTAGAAAGAATACCTCATGTCCATCAATGGCATGTCTCGTCAATGGCAGATACCCACAAAGGGAAAATGTCCAGTTGTGGCAATGGCCATTATTGCTCCATATATATCAATGCCCCGTGTTTGGAGGTGGCTTATTGCAATGAAAATTGCTCTTGCATTGATACCTAATATCAGTCCATAGCTCAACATCTGCCAAGAGCAAATAGCTACCCAGTTAAGTCCTATGCCTTGCGTTTACTCTTTTATTTATTTAAGTGCCAGTAGTTGTATTTAGGGGGATTGTTGTGTTTCTTGAGTTAGGCAGGAAATTCCCCCTGTGTTTACTATTTAATTCCACAAGCTATTTATATTGCCTTTTACACACCCGTTAGTCAAACTATTCTGAGTTAGAGATGCCAGCATACATTTCTGTTTCTTGATACATACTCATGGGTATATGTAACATGTGTATATAATATTACACACACAATTCAGGAAAACAGAGAAAAATAAACTGGACAGAAGTGTCAACCCTGAAACAAATCATCTATTTTCTAAATAGATGATTCTTAGAAGCAGTAGTTTCTCCAAAGCAGAGTGATGGTTCGTGGCATCAGCCCATCTGCTCAGGCAAAGAATTGACAAAGAGCCCTACTTTGTGCTGAGAAAAGCCAGGCTCCCTCATTAGGTGAAGGCACACACAACACGTGGGCTTCTTAAGGCAACATAACTAGTGGTTAAGACATAGGCTCCGAAGGGAGGCTGCCTGAGCTCAAAGCCCCGAATGCTGCTTATGGCTACGTGGCCTGGGTAAGCCACTCAACCTCTCTGAGCCTCAGTTTCCACATCTGTAAAGTGGAGATAGCAGCTACCTCTCAGAGTCGTTGTGGGGAATATAAGTCAACGCACATAAAACATTTAGATGAGTGACTGGCATATAAGTGCCACATCTATACTAATAAAAGCCTAGGTGGCCCTTGCACCCTCGCATCATTACAAGATGGCCACCACAAGATGGTCGTCCCCACGTCATCACAAGATGGCCAACCCCATGTTGTCACAAGATGGCCGGCAGGGGAGGGCAGTTGTGGGCAATCAGACTGGCAGGGCAGTTGGGGGTGAAGAGGCCAGCAAGAGAGGGCAGTTGGGGACAATCAGGCCAGCAGGGGAGGACAGTTGGGGGTGACTGAGCTGGCAGGGGAGCAGTTAGGCATTAACCAAGCTGGCAGGGGATCAGTGAGAGGGTGATCAGGCTGGCAGGCAGAAGCGGTTAGGGGCAATCTGGCAGGCAGGTGAGTGGTTAGGAGCCAGCAGTCCCAGATTGTGAGGGGGATGTCTGACTGCCAGTTTAGGCCTGATCCTAAAGCAGCAGTTGGACATCCCCCTGAGGGGTCCCAGATTGGAGAGGGTGCAGGCTGGGCTGAGGGACAACCTCCCTCCCCCCGGTGCGTTAATTTCATGCACTGGGCCTCTAGTAATGAAGAATACAAAAATATTTTTTTTGAAAATTCTTTCTTTTGTCAAACTGACAAGCATTCTCAGGCAGGGTCTCTTTAGTGGCCACCAGTTCTTAGCAGGTGACTCCATCCAAGCTGTTATGCTGAGAAATGTGTCTGAAAAGTTTCTACCCTCCACCCAGTCCATGTCGCTTCCTTCCGACCTGATGCTTGTAAGGTCACAGTGCCTAGAAATACCCTCCTGGCTCTCTTCTGCAAGCCTGGCAGCCCCAGACGGAATGGCCGGCCTGCTGTGATCTGAGATGCAGGGAAAACCTTCCACTCTCCCTGTCACTCTCCTCGACGGCCTCGCTCTGTTTGAAGTCCCACCTCTCCTCTTTGGCTCAACCTGTGGTTGTTGCCTGATGTCCTTGCTAGATAGGCAGGGGCCCTGGGCATCAAGAATGTGATTGGGGGACAGAGACAAGTGCCTGTGTGGCAGTGGGGCATTCATTCACTAACTAATGAGGAGCCTGGCCACTTTCTCCAAATGCAATAGCCCCTAAAAAAGATTGTGCCCTAGCCGGTTTGGCTTAGTGGATAGAGCATCGGCCTGCAGACTGAAAGGTCCCAGGTTCAATTCCGGTCAAGGGCACATGCCAGGGTTGCATGCTTAATCCCCGGTAGGGGCTGTGCAGGAGGCAGCTGATCAATGATTCTCTCTCATCATTGATGGTTCTATCTCTCTCTCCCTCTCCCTTCCTCTCTGAAATCAATAAAGATATATTTTTAAAAATATTTTAAGGTGCTATGGGACCCCCATCTCCTAGCATTATCACCCTGCACAGAACCTTCCTCTTGTGTCTGGACTAGGCCTGTGATTTGCTTGAATCGATCCAACATAGTAGATGTGGCTCTGGACCAGCTCCACACCTGAGTCTTAAGAAGGCCTGGTGGCTTTCAGTTTTGCGATTGGAAGCTGCCATGCAGGAGTCTGGCAAGACCACGTGGAGAACCTGGGGTGAATCGGTCATGAGTAGGGCTAGTGAGAGCTGTTCATCTCAGGTTCTCAGGACACAGAAACGCTCAACCAGCAGGCACCCAAGAGATGTCAGACCCTGAGCCAACCCACTAGCGTAACGCACAGGAGTGACCATGACAAAACTAGCAGAAGAGGCAACCAGCTGAGCCCAGCCCCGACTGCAGAACCATAAGCAAATAAAACTGTTGATGTGCTAAGCCATTCTGCTTTGGAGTGGCTTCTTACATGCTAACAGACAACCAACGCAACCTGGTCGCCAGCTCCATGTCCTCCCCGCCCTGCTGCCCTTGTCCCACACTCTCTGGCTCCCCTGGTGAAAGTACTGCTAACTTTCCATTGGGATGTGAGAGGCTGAAAATTCAAAATTTAAAGAAGATGCCAAATGGCAAAGCCAAACAGCCAGCGCCTCCTTGAAGATTGCCAGTCCCAGGGGACCGGGCAGAGAGGCACAGTTGAAAGCAAACACATGTTCTCAGTGTTTTAAAGTTTATGAGGTGCTACCTGCCCATGAGTTGTCTCTTTTATTTTTGTCTCACAGCCACCCAGCAGGCTTGGCCTGTCTCCCTGCAGCCTCCCTCTCCCCCGAGACCCCTTCCCCAGCCCAGACAAATGACCTGTAGGTCCCGCTGAAGCTGAAAACTGGAGGAACAAAGACCTAAACCCTCTGTCCCGCTAAGGTGCCTTCTTCCCACAGGGACTTACAGGAGGGGAGCTGAGGCCCGGGGTGAGGCCAGTCAGTGGATGGGGGCTGGTGAGAGCCACTCAGAAGAGAGGAGACCAGAGGGAAGCTGGTCTGGAACACAGGGCACTCCCAGCTGGTCCCGGGAGAGGCTTGGGTTTTAGATGCTTCCCGCAGACTGTGGACAAAGTCATACTTAGCTCAAGCTTTAAAAATACTCTCCCTACACAGACACGACCACTGTAATTCCCTTGACTTGCTCCACCTTCCAGTGAAATCTGACAGCATTGCAGACACGTGAGAGGGGGTGGGGACCAGGATGGGTGCTGGGAGGGAGTGCGTCTCCCATTCCCAGCAGAGCTCTCAGGAGCGATTCCACAGAACCTCCCCTTGCTAGCCTTTCTAAAGGAAGGTGACTCAAAAGAGCAAGGGTGGAGGCAGTGAATGCTTCCTTGGTCCCACCCCTCCAACCTGATCACCTCCTACTGATCCTTCCTGCCTCAGCCTCTGCGCCACCTCCTCTGGAAAGCGTCCCTACCACCTCCCCCACCTACCCCAGGCAAGGTTAGATGCGCCTCCTCTGTGCTAACCCAGTACCTTCGTCTTCCCACAGGTACACTCATCACATTTCTTTTCTGTTTATTTTTCCAGCCTCCAGTTTACACTGAGGGCAAAAACTGTGCCTACCTTGCTCCCCAGAGGGTCCCCAGTATTCGAGTTAGTGCTAGAAACATACTTGGTTGTTAATACATACCTGATAAATGGATAAATGGGGTCTGTTACATCCATTTTACCAATGGGTAAATGAAGGCCCAGAGAAGTTAAGTGACTTTCCTAAGGCTGCACAGCAAGCTCATGCCAGAAACCAGGTCTTCAAGTTCCTCTGTGATAAGAACCTCCCTTTTCTGCTCTTCCTTTCTTCCTTAGACGGCAGGCGTGTGCATTGACAGGTCTGAAGCTGGGATAGGGCAGGAATCCCACCTCCCCACCCCACCCTCACCCCCTGTGAAATTCTACCTCTTCCTCTCCAGCTCCTGGATAGAGACTTACCTTTGCTCCGACTTCCTCCAGGTGAAGTCTGTGCCTCACCCCAATAGCAGCCCAATAGCAGCCTCACTGGTTGTGAAGGGTGGCCCCACCTCTCGCAGCCCGCCGCCCCAGCTTAAGATGAGTCAGCCTGGGAGATGGCGAGGCTCTTTCTGAGTGTCTGTGAATGCCTGTGAAAAAGACTGAAGAAGACTGGCGTGCCCGCTCTGCGCTGCTTGCAGTGTGGCACAAAGCACAAACCTTCACCAAGCATCATTTATTTTTCAAATACCCAGCCAGTGTGGCTCAGTGGTTGAGCATAGACCTGAGAACCAGTAGGTCATGGCACAACACCAGGGTGTGGGCTCTATCCCCAGTAGGGGGCACGCAGGAGGCAGCCAATCAGTGATTCTCATCATTGATGTTACTATCTCTTCCTCTCCCTCTCTGAAACAAAATAATATACAAATAAATAAATAAACAATGTGCCAGAATTTTAGTTCCAGGATGCATGAGTTTTTAACTTTCATGTGTGTGAACACATGCCCATGGATGGTGGTGGTGGTGGTGGTAGTTTTCAGGTTTTAAAAACATAATCAAGTGTGGGCACGACTTTAAAGTTCACACATCTTACGTTTCATATCCACACCTAATTTGTTCTTCACAACTCTCAGGAGGAAAGCGGGGTGGGGGGGTCTAGGGGGGGATGAATATAATTACTTGGCTGTCAGTCCTGCCCAAAGAGCTTGATTAGCCCTGGCAGGAAGCTAAATCATTTGGAGCCCATGCTCTAGGAGATGGGGGTGAGGGAGATGGCAAGAATAATAGAATCTGGGGCAAAGGCAACAGGATACTGAGTGACTCAAAGGATTAGGGCAGCCCAGGGGGTGAGCCCTTAGCCCTCACGGCTCACTTCTAAGCCTTGTGTTTGTCAGAAAGACACCACGGTCCTGGCCAAGGGCACCCAGAGGAGGGCCAAACACAGTCCACGCCCCAGCAGCTCCCTGTGGACTAAAATACAAGGTGGCAAGTGGCTACTGTGGCTAGGCTGGTACTTGAGTTCCAAACTGAGAAAACTTGGGAGAACTGAGTTGCAGGCTGAGCTCGGAGTCAGGTGTCTGCCGCTGTGCCCACCAGAGGGCGCTGCCTGAGACACTCCCCTTTCTTCCCAGCCCATTGCCTCTTTTCCCTCCTCGGTTCCTGGAGGTGATACTCTAGCCCAAATCTGGGCTTGTGGGGTGGGGCCTGGCGGGGGAAGAGAGGTCCCCACAAGTTGAGAGCAGAAGGCAAACTCAGAGAAGCCGAAGTGTGAATGAGCAGTGGTTTGGGGCAGTCACCAAGGACTCCATTGCCTTCACAGCTTTCCCTCTGATAAAAGAACTCCCAACCTTTGTATTTTACAGAATGTTAACACTGACATTTATTCCGGTGGTTTTAAAAAATACAACAGTCAGTGCTTATTTATTGACTTATTTCCTTCTCACTATACAGAAAGATGAGTGGCCGATGAGAAAAGTTACATTAAGTAATTTGCCGGAGGTTTCACAGCAGGTGAGCGAGAGAGTACAGGTTTTATTTAATTATTAAATATATATTTTTATTGATTTCAGAGAGGAAGGGAGAAGGAGAGAGAGAGAGAGAGAGAAATCAACGATGCGAGAGAATCGTTGATCGGCTGCCTCCTGCACACCCCCTACTAGGGATCACCCACAAGCCAGCCATGCGTCCTGACTGGGAATGGAGCCTGGGACCCCTCAGTCCAAAGGCTGATGCTCTATCCATTGAGCCAAACCAGATAGGGCAGGAGCACAGGTTTTAAAGGCAAGTCTGTCTGATTCCAGCACCCGTAAATGAACTGTTAAGTTCATAGAATGGCAAGTGGAATGCTAACCTAGCAGAATCAGGAAGCGAGAATTCTAGATGGTAGCCTCCTTGGCTCTCCCCTCAGAGAAGCCGGGCGGGGGTGGGGGGAGGGCGGTTGGAGGGGACCTTGGAAGGGACTTGCTGTCCCGCAGACCAGTGGCCCAACTGCTTTGACCGGGGCTCCAACACGGCCACCAGCCTCTGAGCTGGTCCGTCAGGGCAGCTCCTAGCCACCACTGCTTGGTTGCACTCCCAGCCAAGGTTATGCCGGGTTGAGCAGTTCCTCAGAGAAAGGCTCTGTAGGCCCGTTGTCATTCCCCCTTCTCGGGGAGCCTGCTCATGGTCACCCTGTTGAGAGGGTCTGGATTTGAACTTGGATCCTTCTTGTCCAGGTCTCCTCCCTGCCCCTCGTGGGGCCCTGCTCAGCACAAGGTAAACCCAAGAATGTCTCCTGAGGCACTGCTCAGGGCAGATAGTCCCACCCAAGTCTGTGGCTTTTCTTTTGTCTTCGTTATTTTTGTTTTGTTTTGTTAATCCTCATGAAGGATGTTTTCTCCTTTGATTTTTTAGAGAGAGTAGAAGGGAGAGAGGGAGGGAGGGAGGGAGGAAGGGAGAGAGAGAGAAAGAGAGAGAAACATTGACATGAGAGAGACAGTGATTGGTTGCCTCCCGCATGCACCTCAACCAGGGCCGGAGAGCGAACCTGCAACCCAGGTACCTATGTGCCCTTGACTGGGATTGAACCCATGACCCATGATGCGCAGTGGCGGAGGGGGCACAACACTCTAACCACTGAGAGCCACTGGCCAGGACAAGTCTGTGGCTTTTTTTTTCTCAAACAGGGACCTTAGAGGTTTAACTAAAAATATTTGGTTATGTGGCGATAACCAGGCACAAAAGTAGGTCAGCAGGAGAAATATTTTGCCTCTCAAATTAGGGTGGCAAGGGAAGTTGGGGCACCTTGTATCCCAACTGCTCCAGCCACTTTCCAGCTGCATCACCCCAGGCATTTACCTAACCCTGAGATTTCATTTCCTTCAATGGACAACGGGGACATTTACACCACACCCAGAGCCGCATCACATGACCTGGCACACACAGGCGCTCAGGTAGCAGATAGTAAGCTCCTTCCTCCACTCCCCAAGGCTGCGATTTGGGGCGAACATCCCAGGACAAGGCCCTGGGTCAGTTTTGACTGGGTAGTACTGGTGCCATGCTAGTACTTAGACCTTGGTGTCCCCTATGTCATCAGGTCTAATCTGGACCAAGAGAGGGTTGGGGCTTTATTTCATTGACAATTAGCCATGGGCACTGAAGAAACAAATTACATGAATCTAAACTGAAGCCAGAAATTACAGAAGAAAAGGAACTAAAAATAACAATAAATTGGGTAATGCCTATCGGTCATCTAAACCACATGTGATGTTTCAAAGCAATTACTTATCCATGATCTCCACAAAATCTCGTGAGGAGTTAGGATGGCACTGTTAGCTCTCTTCACGAAAGAGGGGACTGAGGGTCAGAGAGGAGGCGTTTGGTCTGTCCAAGGCCAGACATCCAGTGACAGAGGCAGAGTCAGACCTGATCCTGGTCCCCTGGTCTGGTGAGAATGGAAGAGGAGGTGGAGGACCTGAGAAGAGATCAACAAAAGAATTTACATGCATAATGCATAGCCCATGGACAAACAATAATGAGGAAGCCTGGAAAGGAGGTGGGACCAGGGTGGAGAGGGTCAATGGGGAAAAAGGGGACATCCATCATACTTTCAATAATAAAGATATGTATTTTTGAAAGGCACATGAGCCAACTCAAAGAGTTCCCAATGGTCAAAACTAGAACAATTTTAACAACAAAATAAAGTAATATTGGATTATAAAACAAAACAAAACACAACACAACACAACAGTGACAACACCAACTACTGGCAAGGTTATGGAGAAACTGAATCACAAAAGGGAGCAGCTACTCTGGAAATGGCCTGACAGTTTGCTATGAAAACAAACAATACACTTACCATATGACCCAGCAATCTCACTCCTGGGCATTTATCCTGGAGAAATGAAAACTATGTTCACACAAAACCTACACACAAATATTTGTAGTAGTAATTTGTAATAGTCATAAAATGGAAAAAACTTAAATGCTCTTTAACAGGTGAATGATTAAACAAACTGAGAGTGTGGAAGGGAGGGATAGAGGGGGAAGGGAGAGAGAGAAAGAAGAGAAAGAGAGAGAAAGAGAGAAAGAGAAAGAGAAAGAGAAAGAGAAAGAGAAAGAGAAAGAGAAAGAGAAAGAGAAAGAGAAAGAGAAAGAGAAAGAGAAAGAGAAAGAGAAAGGGGAAGAAAGAGAAAGAGAAAGGGGAAGGGGAAGGGGAAAGAGAAAGAGAAAGAGAAAGAGAAAGAGAAAGAGAAAGAGAAAGAGAAAGAGAAAGAGAAAGAGAAAGAGAAAGAGAAAGAGAAAGAGAGAGGGGTCTCAGATCACTTTAAGCATCAATGTTCCTGTACCACCTGTTATCCAAGGTCTTTGCTTTTTCTAAGCCCTTTTAACGTCTCTGCTCTCACTGGGTCTTCGCTGTAGCCCTGACATAGTTTGGGGCAGGACCTGCGCCCTGGTAGGCAAACAAGGAAGCCGAGGTCCTAAGGGGAGAAGTGACTTGCTCAAGGTCACCTCGGAACCCTTTGTGAGACAGGAATTGTTTCCTTCCTGGCTGGCATTCTCTCTTCCGCGGGTGCTGTGGCTCCCAGAAGACCCCAGAGCAGCTCTGGTACTGAGATCTCTCCTTGTCTCCTTTCCACTCCTTGCTCCTAAAAGGGGGTCCCAGGTAGTCCCCAAGGCCCATGCCAGCAGAGCCAGCAGAGCGCTGTGCCATCGCAGACACTCAGGAATCACCCGCTGAAACCACTGCGTGACCTTATGAAGTATGGTGGCAATCATCTCAGGTAGAAACTGTAGTTTAACTTTAAACCTGCTGTTTGGCTTCTGAATTATATAAATCATCCCTTTCGATTGAATACCCTATTGATTGTGATTTCAATGCCCCATTGGATGTGGTCATACTGGTTTTAGAAAGCACATTCTTCTGTCCTGGGAACCAGGACAGCACAATTATCCTAAATTACCTCAGTGGCTACAGATAACGCGTTCTGGTTGACTCAGTGGTCCCAGGTTCAGGACTGCACAATTACTCTAAATTGCCTCGATGGTTCCAGGTAATGTGTTTCCGTTGACTCAGTGGTCCCAAGATCCAAGAGCTCTAGATAATGTGTTTCTGTCAACTCAGTGATCCAGAGACCCCAAACTATAATTTAACTAACATGCTCAATTCTGCTTCTGTAAACTGCTTTGTGCAAACCAGGTTCCTCATTCCAAAGCCAAAGATGTAATCGATACCTTTGTGATTTTTGCCTATATAATTCTGGTGCTGCGGCCATATTATCACTACGAGATTTGAGGTGCATTGCCCCCCGATAGTCCCGGATTTGCAATAAATGTGACTCCTAATTCGACTTCTTGAGGCGTCCTTGTGTGATTCGCAGGGTACACTACAACATTTGGAGGCTCCAGTGAGATGACAGCCCCTAGAGGTGCTGTTTCAGACGCCAAGGGAGGCCGAACCTCCCCTGGGCTGGTCGTGGAGACTGAGGGGTCTCCAGGGTCCCAGAGAACTTCCCTTCGGATCCAGGGAGCGGGCAGGTGATGTCGACCTGTCCCTAAAAAAACTTCCTCGGAGTCACACTCCATGGCTTGGCTCTAACAAGTTAAATTGCAAATGATAAAGGGAAGCTCAGGACGTTGTGAGAGAATCTGAGAAATGGAATCTACTCAGTCTTTGTGAAACAAGGATGGAAGATGTAACTGTGGGCTGGGATTTGAAGAAGGAATGAGACTCTGTCCTGGAGGACACGAAGGGAAAGGGCAGAGCCTATTTACAAAGCCGAGGCGTGGTGTGAGAAAGTGCCTCCCCCTTGCGGTCCAAGAAGGGCTTTCTAAAGAGGCACGCAAAGAGGAGAAGGACTTCCTGTGGAGTCAGGGCCTGGGGAGGAGCCGGCTTTGTCTGGAGCGCTCTGGGGAGAGAACATAAAGCAGAGAACAGAGAGGCTGGAATAAAAGACCTTTCGGGTGTTTCTAAAGTCTGAGTTCACCCCGATTAGAAGGAAAACATAAGGGCATTTTCCCTCTGCGCCCAGGAGGCAGTGTCAAACCTCAGGACTCAAGAAGGGTCTTGAGAAGGGACAGGACTACAGAGCTCACAAGTGGGGTCTGTGTGCCCCTGCAGGTGCCTTTCCCACCCTGAGAATCTCATCTTCCCAGCATCAAGCTGATAGTATCCTTTTGTGAGCTTCACCTGGAAGGGCTTGGGTCCCACTCCTCCACCAGAGTGAGGGCTTGTGAAAGAGGGTGTGGGCGGAAGGGCAGGCCGCTGAGCTCCCCGCAGCAGAGCCAGCCCAGCCTGTCCTGACCCCCAGGGTTCCCAGCAGGCACCCAGGCAATTCAGAAGTCCTTTCTCTTTCTGGTGCCTCATCACCAGTTTCTCCCCCGTCCCTTGAAGGCCTTCCTCCCTAAAACACAGGCACAGTGATCCCCCTTAACCACGGTTTTCCTCCTCTGCCAAGACTAGGAGCGTCTGGCTTCTTTCTCTGACCTCATGAACAGTAGGTGAGTAACTGGAGTATTATCCTGGTTTTAAGATAATCTGGAATGGACAGGAGGAATTGAGGGGAGTCTCTAGTAGGCCCAGCTTCTATGCTGGTCTAGGAAGAACAAGGAGGTCTGAGCGAGGGCAGAGGGTCAGAGGGGAAGAGATCACTTGGTGACTCGTGACTGATTGGATGTAGAAATGAGAGACAGGGAGGGGTCAGGGTTGACTTTTGAGTTCAGATGTAGAGTTGGTAGTAGAAAGGCACTAGGAAAAAGCAGGGGAGAGGGCTGCACAGTGAGTTAGCAGGAAATGGCCATATCTCTTTGAAAATTCACCTTTTGCATAGTAGGGAAAACATTCTAAATAACTTAGATGTCAATAGTAAGGTAAGTTAAATAACGTGTCACATTATATTAGACAATATTATGAAATATTAGTGGGGAAATAGTCACAATAATTTATGCTTTGAAAGAGAGTCATAATAAAGTATTGCAGAATAATCCTATTTTCTGTAAAGAAAATAGATGAATGTGTCTATATCTGAATTTTTAAAAATATCAACATGCTAAAAGTGGTTATCTCCCGATGATGAATTTTTACTATCTTCTTTGTGTATTTTCCCATCCTTTCATAAGGAAAAACAAATGTTACTTATCTATGTCCTCTACTGTGAGGAAGTATGGAGTCTGGACTGGTAGAGCAATGCCAAAGGGTCAGAAGATACTTCTGTCCTCATGTATGTGCCCCTCACGCTGGGTATTCAGTCCTTGGAGCCCAGGCAGCAGCTGAGTGTCTGCTGCTCTGAGTTCTGATTGACACGATCCCTCCTGATTCTTGGGTCCTGGTCCAGGTGGGACAGAGGCCACCATAAATTGCATCAATATCTTTGGCCTAGGAGGGCCTTGGAAGTTCACTCCATGTGGGTTGAGGCTGACCTGCTAAGGCCAAGAGTGTGGAAGAGAAGAAGGACAAAGGTAAGGTCTGTTGAGCTGGTCCGGGGTCCCATGATAGACATGCAATAAAATTGTACTAAATGAATTCATGGAGGGGGCAAGATCAGCTTTATGAACCTTTTTGGTACATGGGAATTCTTTTTTCAAACGACAAGTGAATTGAACAGAATTATAAAGAAACTAGTGGCCCAGTTTCGTGCATGAAATTCGTGCATGGAGAGGGGGTGTCCCTCGGCCCAGCCTGCACCCTCTCCAATCTGGGACCCCTTAAGGGTTGTCCAACTGCCAGTTTAGGCCTGATCCTGCAGTCAGACATCCTTCTCACAATCCAGGATGGCTGGCTCCTAACCGCTCACCTGCCTGCCTGTCTTATTGCCCCTAACCACTCTGCCTGCCAGCCTGCTCGCCCCCAACTGCCCCCCTTCTGGCCTGATTGCTCCTAACCATCTCTGCCTTGGCCCTGCCACCATGGCTTTGTGAGGAAGGATATCCAGAAGGTCTCCCGGAAGGTCTACCCTTTAATTCGTATAGATTAATTCCAACACTAATGCGACTCACCATGTGTCAGCTGCCCCAGAAAGCAGGGCTCAGTCCTAGTGAGATCCAGTGAGCAAGAGACACCAGTGGCCCCTTGAGATCCAGCTGAGTTTTGCTCTTCCCTGGGGCAGGGCCCAGTTCATAGTGGCAGCTCCACTGTAATCCACTAAGTGAAGAGAGGGGGATGGAAGCAGGGCCTTGCTAGCTGTGTCTTATCACCCCTCTGAGCTCACTGATGTTTTCTGCAGACGTTCTGCACCCACAGGATGTCCTTGTACACTTGACTGAAGTTGACAGAAAGTCTCTGTCCTTTTCCGAGTGAGAGCATTAATTATGTTCTCTGATCCCAGAATGGCAGCTCATTGTTTTTCCTTCCTTTCCTGAAAACCTATTAATGTAGGAGCATCTGGGGGGTTTCAAAGTTGGCCATGACCTTGACTGCTTCTCCAGCCGCTCTGTCTGGGGAGCCCTCCGGCATTCAGTGGTATTTCACAGGCTCACATGAGCCTTCTAAACACCATGATATCTAGACCAATTCCCATCTTCTGAGGAGACGTGGTTGCCATTTGCTGGCAATTACTCTTTGTCCTGTCTCCCTCTGTTCTGCACCCCTGTAGTTTCTACCCCTTAGCACTGCCCGAGGTTTAGAATCAAACCCTGAGACATGCGCTTATGAAGGTCAGAGCCGGAGGGGTCTGGGAGAACATTGGGTTCAAGCCTCTCATGTGCGAATTCATTTCACTTCTTTTCATCTATCATTACCCAGCAGCTCCTCTGTGTCAGGCTCAATGCCAGGCCCTGGGGGCACAGAACTGGCACTCCTCAATTTCCCCAGCAGCCCTTGAAGAATTTTCTCACAGTCTGAGGACAGAGACAAACTGTAATTTTTCCAAATTTATTCAGAAAGGTAAGACTTCATTAGATATAGTCCAGGAGTGGGGAGCATGCAGTAGGAGAGCGAATGGTCATACGTGGAGGTGGCATTTGAAATTTAAAACAGGACATTGTAAGGATAATAGTCAAGGGTGTGTCAGGCAGGTGAGGGAGTAACAGACATTTTTTGGTAAAAACAGTGGCCTGATGGTGCGAAGCCTGAGCTCGGGGTCAGACTGGCTGAGTCTGAATCTCCCTCTCCCTGGCTGTCTGACCCTCATCAAGTTTTTCACCCTCTCTCAGCTCAGCTTCCTCCTCTGTGAAGCCAACAGACCCCTGGAAGCAAGGCTGTCACACGCAGTCATGCAGTAGGTCACAGCACTCCTTCTAAGCATGTGCCCTTCACCGCTAGCAGTTGTATGTTTGTTATGGCAGCTTTCTGGTGGAAGACAGCCAAGTGCTTGTTTTCTCACGATATCATGAGAGATTGAGACAGTGTGTGACCGAAGGAAGTGAAGTGAGTTGGGGACGGGTACCTTTTCCTCATTTGCACAAAGGCACCAAGTGGGCCACAGGTGCCCTGGTACCCATGGTGTCATGTCTTTCATTCTCCTTTCAAGAGTGAAGTTCCTTCTCACGGGCAGGGGTCAGAGGAGCTCCAGTCTTCTTGCCTCTCTTGAGACAACCACCCAGAAGCACTCCTGGCTGTGTGGGGCCACTGTCCAGTGGGTTACAGGTCTCTGCCTAAGGGTCTGCGCTGTTGCCCACCTCCCCACTACCTTCTGCACAGAAGCCCTGGGGAAGATGGGAGGGAAAACAGCTCCTCTCCCCTGACTGCTTTGTCCCTTTGATCCTAAAATTACACACCCAACCAGACAGGGGATAAACATTTCTGCACAGAAGGATTGGGACAATCCTAAAAGCGCCACACCATCTGAAGAGAAGGTTTAAAGCTCTCGTTCTCTTAACATTTCCTAACACAGGAAGAGAGACCTTTGCATCTTTCTTAAAGAGAAAGTTTCCCTCGGGGAACACCCCAGTTTCTAATCTCCTCTTCCTTGCTTTGAGAGTCACCCTGTCTAACTCCAGGAGCCTCCTTGTCACAAGCCTCTTGACCCGCCTCTAACTCCAGTCCCACAGGAATCCAGTCCCACCACAGGGTGGGAGGGTTTGCTGATGGATCCACCCAGCCCCCTGATTCCAGATCTGCCAAATCAAGACCCTTGGTGAGGCCAAGATATCTGTGCTTTTGAATCTGTGTTTTTACTCCCCTTGAGGCTTAGAAACTTCTACTCCTTGGTTCTCTTCCTCAAATAAAGGAAGGACTCAGACTGTCGACCATTCTAGTAAGGCTTTTATTACGTTTTTAAATTCTCCTTATGATGTATGTGTGTGCGTAGTGTGCACATGTGATATATATGCATGGGTGTGCTGTGCAGGGTGTGTGTGTTGTATGTGCATGTGTATAGTGTGTCTGTTGTGTGTGGGTGTGTACATGTATGTGTGATATGTGTGCACGTGGGGTGTATATGTTGGTAGGAAGCAGGCAGGTGGGGGAAGGTAGATTAGTTTTCACACTACACACCATAATGATAAAAGTGCTTATCTCAGCTTGGACGGTGTGGCCCAGTGGTTGAGCATTGACCTATGAACCAGGAGGTCATGGTTCGATTCCCAGCCAGAGCACATGCCCAGATTTCAGGCTCGATCCCCAGTAGGAGGTGTGCAGGCGTCAGCCGATTGATGATTCTCTCTCATCACTAATGTTCCTATCTTTCTCTCCTTCTCCCTGCCTCTCTCTGAAATCAATAAAAACATATTTTAAAAACATTATTTAAGTGCTGATCTCTGGGTAGTGAGGTTAATAATTATTTTCCTTAGTCTTCTCTATTTTTCTTTCAACTTCTCATCAACTTCTCATTGACTTATGTAATGAAAAGGAAAAGATTGTAAAAGAATTCACCGTGTGTCATTATCATTCATCTTGAATTCTTCGTCCCGGAGAAGCCTGACGTGTCAGTGGGAACTCCATTGCTCGCAGGAGCCATCTGGGACACGGGCTCCACCCTGCAGGGCTCGCCCAGATGGCCCAGCAGGGCCTGGCAGGGTCCTGAGCATTTGGTTCCCAGGGCTCCAGGCAGCTTTGGAGCTGGGTCCCTGCCACGGTGGAAACAGGTGCAGAGTCCAACGCTGGAGAGAGGCCTGGTGGGAGCCAGGCTGGCACCACAGTCCTACCCGAGAGAGCTGCCCTCACTCCTCACTTCTTTTTGATTTTGGCAATCCTCACCGAAGGATATTTTGAGGATATTTTTTCCATTGATTTTTTTTTTAAGAGGGTGGAAAGGAGGAGAAGAGGGAAGGGGGAGAGAGGAGAGGGAGAGGGGGACATCAATGTGAGAGAGACATATCAATTTGTTGCCTCCCACAAGTGCCCTGACCAGGTCTGGGGATCTAACCTGCAACCCAGGTATGTACCCTTGATCGGGAGTTGAACCCGAGACCCTTCAGTGTGCAGCATCAGCCAGGGCAGCTCCTCACTTCGAAGACATGCATCATTCTCCTCACTTTGCTTTTTTTGAGATCCGGCATGTGCATTTAGTGAGGTGATGGTTCTCGTTTTCCTGAAAAGCTCTTATTAAATTAGAACGGAGCACAGGGCCAGGCTTAGAGTAGATGCCAACGCCAATAAATGTCTGTTAATAAATGAGTGCACGTGTGAAGAAGAGGAAATGATACCTACGTTTTTCTAAGAGCAACATGCCTTCCACTCATCCCAAAATAAATGAGGTTTGTTTGGCCGTCTCCCTGGGGCTTGATTAGTTTGGCACAGCTCCCCTGGGAACCTTGCAGAGCCACAGTGATCTGTGAGCCCTGCCTGAGGGGACACTCGTTTTCGCCCAGGTCTCTCACACATGGCACCCTCAACCTCCTCCCAGGAGCATGAGAAAGTTCCTGTTCTGTGCACACGCTTGGTGCTCCGTCTGGGTGCCATGGCCTCCTCCCGTCTGTGTGCCCATTCCGGCCCAGAGCCAGGCTTTTCCTTCAGGAACACCTGTGCTCATAGAAGGTAAGGGATGGAACTGGGTGGCCACAGTCCCAGCAGATTTTAATAGGCCCCTCCCATTCCTATTCCCGAGCAAAGGAATGACAATATTGAAAGGTATAGGGGACTGAACCTTACTAATGAAGCATTCCAGGGGTGAAGTGTTTCATCACTGCAAAAACAAACCAAGCAAACCGATGGTGAATTCTTTTCCTCTTGGCCCGAGAAGGGAGTGACTGCGTTGCGTGTCCAAAGGTGTGTGGCATCTAGCTCTGTGGTCTGTGAGTGGGTCCCCGTGGTGGGCTGGGCACCTCTACCCCCATTCTCTGGCTGCTGTGGTCCTCCCCTCCCCTGCTTTAATCCCCCTGTTAGGTGCAAGTGGACAGGGGAGAGATGAGGGACAGACAGGGTCTAACAACTGGTACAGATAAAACTTGGCATTGAGCCTTTGTCAAAAGAGCTGTGTGAAAGTGTTGGCATTTGTCTTGGGGGGTGGATTCTGTGGGTCCCTCAAAGCCCTTTTCGTCCATGGGGAGTCCCTCGGCGTGGCTTTGCCTTCTTTGGCTGAAAGCTGTATCTTTTCTCTCGGCTCAGCTCCTGTTCGTCCCTCCTGAGGGGTCACCTGCCCTTCCAGGTGGTCCTCTTAATCTAGGTCTTCTCTTTGGGGACACATCTGGCCCATGGGCAACCCCAGGCCTCCCTGTCCTGCCAGAATCCAGGCCCTTTCCAAAGCGCTCCACCTCATGACTTAGCCACCAGTGGGCGCCCTAGGCAAGCATCTCACCCATGGACACAGGTGTGGGTCAGAGATCACTCCTTACACCCACTGACTGTCAAGGCCCACAGGCCACGCTGTCTGCATGGTTTCCTGGAAGGCGCCTCCGTCGGTTTAAGTAAAAAAGAAGCTCTCCTTTACCCTTCCCACATGGGGGCTGGGATGGAGCACGGGCAGGGACAGAGATGAGCAATACTGTCTAATCTCCGACCAAGTCCTCATCACCCCCTTCTTCATCTGGTAACATCTCAGCCTCCTGTGTATCCTCACAGTGAGAGTCTCGGACTCAGTACTTCCGTGTAGGTGTCTGCCCTGGGTCTTTGGTTCCTTCTGGACCCTGAGACAGACAGGAAGTGGCCTCAGCCCCTTCATGCTCCATTGGTTCCATTGAGTCAATAGGATGTGGATTTAGATCCTCGCCCTTTAATTAACAAGCCCCTGGGGTAAGTTACTGAATTTCACTTGGCTACAGGTTTTTCATTTGCAAATTTGGTTTAAAAATCCTTTCCAGAGGGAAGGGGCTGGGGGTCCTAATATAGGGTAACAGGAGAAGATTTGACTTTGGGTAGTGCAATATACAGATCTTATAACATAGAAACCCACACCTGAAATCTATATGTTCATGTTGACCAATGTCACCCCAATACACTTAAGAAACATTTTTTTAAATCCTTATTTCATAGGGCTTGGGAGAACTGTAGAGAATACTGCGGGGCCTTTGGCACAGTGCCCGGCTTATAATAAATGCTCCTAAATGGGGACCATTATTTACATGGTCCTGCTGAGATGTGAGCTTGTGCTCCGGGCCTGGAAGGTATTTTGGGTTTCAAGGCTGTTCTGCAGTGGGATAACCCCTCCATGATGCTGCCAGTGCTAGTTTGGCTCCCTGAGGCAGGTGGGGCGGGGGAGACCACAGGTGATATCTTCATGCAGGGCCAGGCCTTGTCACTTCTCAGGTAGGCGACCTTGAACATCTCTGAGCTCCCGGCTCCTTTCCTGAAAAGTGCAGATAACATCAAACTGTATGGGAAACGAACCCTCCTCGGCCTCACCGCCCTGTAGTGAGGATGAATTGGGTGGCAAATGGCAGGTGTCTGGCACAGCAAGGCTTGTGACCTCAGCAGTGGTTCATCCCCGCCCCCTCCTCCTCTGACAGGGGGCATCTGGGTGGGGTGATGTCTGTCACCTACACGTCTCAATCCATGAAACTATGGTGGTGGCTGAAGAAAAGAGTGTCCCTCGTATGCACAGTGGAGGGTAAGTCTTCTCTGACCATTAGCAGGAAGCAAGGAGAGGCCGGGAGTGCTGTGAAAACTTCCCGAAGAAAAGCCACTTTATCCAACAAGGCAACAGTGCCTACCCAGGAAGACGCAAACCTCTCTGTGCTGCTGAAACGTGTTCCATAAAAGGAACACGTTTATTCCTATAAAAAGGAATCGCTTGCACACGAGTGGCGGAGAGGCACACTGTCCATATGAAAAGGAAGTCCATATGATTCCTGTGCGATATATTCCAGCATGCTCGTGTTTCGAAGCAATTAGGAACAAGCTCTCTCACAACTAAAGAGGAAGCCGTAGCCCTTTACGAAGACCTCACACGAACGCCGAAAATCCTGCAGAAGCCATCTGCTCTAGCGCACGTTGTCACTGATTCAGCGGCTTCGAGAACCACTAGCCTTTCCGCCAGGTTAGGCTCTCTGGGGAAGCAGGGCCTGCAGATGAAGAAGTTGTGGAGATACTTCCTCTAGTGTTTATGAAAAATTTTTTTAGATTTTGAAGAAGTCTAACCCTTAGGTCAGATTTTTCACTTTGATAAATCCAGTCTCTGGTAGAGGCGATTGCTATAAAGGTCATGCTTCTGGAAGGAAGTACAAAACCTCAGGCTTAAGGCTGCTAGGGGAAGTGACCGTGAGGCTGAGCACGAAAGCTGATGGCCATTAGCCCTGGTGCTGTTTTTGTTCGAGTTCTGCTTTCAAAGGCCCATTGGTTTTAAGTGATCCGCCCAAAACTTATTTTTAGTTAAACCCTATCATTGTTACACTGTGAGATTTCGCAAAAGGGTTTTTTTTACTTTGTTTTATTTTGAGGTTCGTACACATAGCATTATGGCAAAAATGCCAACATCAGGATCCCATGGCAAATCAGGATTGCCCAGACATCCAAGAAGCAAAAATTAAAGTGTTTGGGAGTAGTTCATTTCTCCTCAATCACATGTTTTGCAGATTTGGTGAAAGTCATCTTATTAGAAAAAGAGAATATTCTTTGCATAGACAAAAATAAAAATTAAAAATTAAAAAAAAAAGAAAATCAGATGTCACCTCCTTCAGGAAACCCTACCTATAGCCTCTTTCAAGTTGAGCTAAGGACCTCTCCTCTGGACTCCCACAGCTTCCTGAATTTCTTTCCGTCTCTGCTCAGATTACATCATGTGGTCTTTGCCTATGTCCATGTCTGCTCCCATTCCCCACAGTCGTCTCACTGGGCTTTGGAGGTCCAGGGCCCAGCACAAGGCCAAACCCTGGGGTGGAATCAGGAAGCATTATGAACTGAAGTGAGTGATACAGAAGCACAGTTCGGGGCTGGTGAACGTAGTTGTGTGTCTCTGCCTATACTTCCCTTCAGAGAGAACTTGTTGCAGAGAGTTTACCATCGTAAGCCAGTGGTAATCCTGGGTGTAAACACTTTTTATAAAGGTTACAAAGTTTTTCAGCTTTGTTTATTAGCTCTGGCACAGCCTTCCTCGCTGCCTAAACCGCCCCCCCCCCCCCCCCCCCCCCCCCCCCCCCCCCCCCCCCCCCCCCGGCAGCTTGAGGAGCCCTGTGGATACATACAAAACCTAGGACAGGGCCCAAAATACTAAACAATGAATAAAACCAGAGTGCCAGACTATGGGGGGGTGGTGAAAAGTGCTGGGCTCTAAATTAAGCCATACACTACCCCACACTCTGCCATTCACATGCTGAAGGATCTGACAATCACTTTGCCTCTCTGGGCTGCAGTTTCGTCATCTGCCTAATGAAGGCCTTGGAGTGGGTTCCACCATTTGTTCATCATACAGAGGTCTTCAGGACAAGGTTGTCCGCAGGAGGTCACAGTCTGGAGACTAAAACAGGCTCACACCCCGTGGTCCGTCAGTGGAGGGAGGAGAAATGAACATCTCCTGAGTACCCACAGTATATCTGTCACATCATATCTCTTGTCTAATTTAATGCTTTCTCCAAGGTAGACATTATTGCCCCCACTTTACATTGTAAAAACTGAGGCTCAAGAGGTTAAGTGACCTATACATGCATGTGGGTCTAGCAAGCATCATAACTGGCATTTGAATCCAGGTTTGTCTGACTCTATGAAGACTCACATTGTTCCTACCCAACTCAGACAATCTATGATTCCATGATTTAAAGAAAAACAAAAGATTAATTCAGGAGAACGCATGTTTATTTTTTCCCTTAGATCTGTTTTTTTTTAATCATCTAGAGTAATTTTTTTGTGTAATTCAGGAAATGGAAAATGTCCTGTTCTAGACTGTGCGTTACAAAAAGCTGAAAGATGGCTCATTTATTTGTTCATTCACTCATTCATTCAACAAATGCTTATTGAGTGTCTACTATGTACTGATCATGCATACACTATTCTAAGCACTGGATAATCATAATCACAAGGTCTGTCACATGGAACTGGCATTGTACTGGGAAGATAGCTGATAAAAATGTAAACAGCTAAATAAGATGATTCCAGTTTATTATTTGTTCTAGCAGTACTATAAACCAGGAAAATTGATAAGGCAGATTGGAGTGGGTTAGGGTGACTCCATCTAAGTTAAGTGTAGTCAGAAACAGCCTTTCTAAGGAGATGAAACTTAAACTAAGATCAGATGGAGAAGGACCTAGCCATGTGATGATCTAGGGAAAGCGCCTCCTAAGCTGAGGGAACAGCAGGTGCTAAGGCAATGAGGTAAGGACAAGCTTGGCTATCTGAGGAACAGAAGGGAAGCCAGTGTGGCTAGAGTAATTAAAGACAGGAAACATGGTGGGAAATGATGTGGGAGATGGGGTTTGGGGACCATGGTAAGGAGCTGAGATAGCTAGATAAAGTCATTGGCGGAAGGTAAGCACAGTAATGGCATTCAACCTTAGAGATGACAGGAGCCTTAGAGACACTCTGACCCAAGCATCTCCTATCAGTCCAGCTGAAATGGCCTGTCCAGAGACCAAACAAGGTCAGTTAGTGGTAAAGCCAAAAGTTAATGGAACACTAGTGTCCCTACTCCCCAGGGTATTGAAACAGAGTACTTAGCCAAACAGTGACACCCAGGCTGTAATGCAACCACCCAGGCCACCACTGGTTCTCTCTCTTGATCAGTTGCACCAACCTTCCCTGTCTTCTGACTCCCACCTTTCCCCTCCTAAGGTTTTTGTGTACACAGCAGGCAGAGTGAACATGGTAAAACTTAGTTTATATCATGTTGCATCTCTGCTCAAACTCTCTGATAGCATCCCTGTACTTCACTGAACCTGTTCGTTGTTTTGTCTCTCCCTACTCCCCACCCCCCGCACCAGACTTGAGCGCAGACCTTTGTCTTAGATATTCTTGGATCTTCCCTCTGCCACACATAGGATTTGGCATGCAAAAGGAGCTCCAATAACTTTTGAATGAATAAATAAGCATCTGCAAATAAGCAGATTAAGTGATTTAATTTACATCTATGTATGAGAGTCTGTCTGGTTATTACTTATGTATAACACATTGGTTAAGAGCATGGACTTTGAGCCAAACTGCCAAGGATCAAACCCTATCTCTTCCACTTAGCAGTGGTTTGACTTTGGATAAACTATTGGCCCCTCTGTCTCTCAGTTTTCTTGTCTATATAATGGGGGTAATAATAGTATCTAACTCACGTGTTGTTGCAAGTATTAAATTAGGTCACATACATAAAGTGCCTGGACCAATTCCTGGTACCTCTCCACTATTAGTTATTGATATCATTACCGACATCTACATGTGCAATGAGGAAAATGAATGCTGGAATGCTCTGGATGGCTTCAATGGAGACTCTTGGTTTAGGAGACAAAGGACTGTCTTTGGAGGATTCCCCTGATTTGCTGGTATACAACCTTGGGCAAGTTCACTTCGCCCTTCGGAGTCTGTTTGCATGTCTGAAAAATGAAGATAATCTACCCCGTTTAACTGTAGTTTTGAGCTTAAGGGAGATCGTGTATATCAAGTTTCTTACACAGTTCCTGGCACTTAATCCAAAGGCAGCAAATGTTTCCTTCCTCGCTTCTCCCAGCCAGCCTGTGAGCTCGCCAAGCATGAGATCCTTAACTGTGCCTCAATCTGCCCACAGCCTCTGGGTCCAGCATGAAACCAGGCCCTGCGAACAGACAGTAAACACAAATTGACCGTAAGTAGGCTGCCACTGCAAAATTTCACACACGTGCCCTCAGTTTCAGTTTATTGGTTTTTTTCCAGCCAAAAACCTTGTCCAGCATCATCTTTGCTCATGGTGGCTATGTTAGTGACCACCTACTGATCTCCCAGGGAAGGACTTGTCCCTCCAGCTGAACATGGTACCAGGTTTGTCTTTCTAAAGCACAGCTCAGACCATGCCCTTCACCTTGTCCAGAAGCCTCTGTGACCCACCCATCTCCTGCTCCTTAAGCTGGTATTTGAGACTCACCACAGTCCACTCCTGGCTGCCCTTGTGTGTTCTCTCTTTCCCCCTCTAAACACACACACACACACACACACACACACAAACACCGCACTGAATCACAGTTCCTCAGACCTTAACATTGCTGTACTCTTGCTCACACTGTTCCCAGTATCTAAAGTGGCCTCCCAGTGCATCACACACCCATACCCCAAGGTCCCTCTCCACCCGGTCAGTTCCACAAAGTAGGAGTGTCCCTCCTGCAACAAAGTTCCCACAGTGCTTCAGGACACTGCTCCTTGCACACTTGCCACTGGGGAATTGTGTACATAAGACGAGTGGGCACACAGTCGACGTGATGAACATATGCGCGTTGGCATCCCACTGTCAGGCTAGGGCTGTATCGCATTCATCTCTGTAGCCTCTCTGAGGCTAATAGTTTATCCAGTTGTCACACAGGTACATTGCTTTCTTGAACACAGCAGGAGCATAACACATATTTACTAGATGAATCATCTAGCCTTGTCTACTCTAGTGAGCAAAGCGGTCTTGAATCAATCCCTTGTTCCTCAGTTCCTCAAAGTCAGACCTCATCCTCTCACTTAGACTCTTAGAACAGCCTCCTAGCAGTCTCTCTTTCTTCCTCTGAGCCCCACACAGACTACTAGAGTGACCTTTCTACAACAAAAGGTCACTACTGAAAACCTTTTCTCTGCTGATAATCTTCCAATAGTTCCCCATTGCCACAGGATAACGCCTCAGCTGTGCTCCTCTTCAGCCTCATCTTCTGCTGCCCCACGTCCCCTACCCCACACATACTCCCTTGCACTCCTCCATAGCTACTTGTATTACCATGACAACTCTGTTGTTTCAGGCCTCTGCATTTTGGCATATACTGTTCCCTCTTCTTCAAATGACACTTCACTTCCACTCCCTGTCCCCCGTCCCCTGATGGACAGCTGCCCATAACTGATACCCAGTTCTGACGAAAGCTTCCTCTGCGAAGGAGATGGTTGAGCTCATGCATGCCCACCCTCGGACTAACCATCCACCCCACATATACAGGGCCCTCGCTGTGCACTAGACAAGCCCTCCAGGCAGCTGCTGTACTGGCCAGATTCTTGTGATTGCAGTCCTCACCCTGTTCTGACGTGAACTACGCTCCCACCTGCCTTATTTCCCTGGAGCCCTTTTAGGTCTGGGCTGGTCCTGGCTCTTTTCACTGAACGCCTCTGGTCACTGAGCACTCACAGTGCCAGCATATGCGGGTGACCATTACATGAGCTGCACTGTGTGCTGGAGAGTGGAGGGGTGGAAGTCAAGTGGGAATGCAGCAGGACGACTGTGACGTCTCTTGCATCTTATTTTCGAGTCCAGATCCTGCTTATCAAAAGCAAAATGATGCTTCAGCTTTGACTGTCCTGGGGCTCCTGCTCAGGCTTCTAGTACGTGATGGTCAGTGGCAATGGCCTCAGCACATTCCCTTTAACCCCAAAAAATGCTGGGTCGGTGAACAGGTTGTACAGGCTGCCGATAGCCCAGCACAGTGCGAAATGTGTCTTTGTTATCTTCAGGATGGCAACAAATAAGTAAGTTCTGGTCTTAGCGACAACTCCTCAGACCCTCAAATGTGTCCGTTCTTCTCTTTAACAGGGGTGCTTGGCACTGAGGACAGAGAGAGAACGTGGATTGCTCCTGTCCTAGGAAGGTGCCTTGTCTGAGGAAGCAGGCCACATGCTCCAAGACACTTCCCTCAACGAATAAGTCACCACGAGGCTAAGTTCTACAGAGCAGGTCCCTGGGGATGAAGGAGCACGACACATTCCAGGAGTGAAAATAAGACAGGTGGGGAGCACCTGGACATCGGGGAAAAGATCCCAGGGTGCACCTGAAGAGGTCTGGCAAGGTGGAGGTGGAGGGTGGGGCACAGCCTTATGACTACAGTAACCGCGAGCATCTATGGGCACGCACACTGTGCCAGGCACTGTTCTAGATGTTTTATATGGTTTCACTCCAGTAACCTGCGAGGTTAATAATTGTGATTATTATCCTATGAGCCATGGGAAGTCGTTAAATGGTGTCAAGCAGGAAAAAGGGATTAGACTTACGTATGAGAATGTCTCCTCTGGCTCCTGTGTGGAGCACTGATGGGGGTGGGAGTGGATGCCGGGAGAGCCATCAACAGGCCTCCAGAGTAGAGGTCTGGGGCGAGATGTCAGGAGCTTGGACTTGATGGATGGCTATGGGGGTGGAGAGAAGTGGGCATATCAGAGAGCTATTCAGGGGGAAAGTTGGCAGAACTACTCAGCATGTACTCATTCTTCAGGACTCAGCCCAGGGCACCCATAAACCTCCCCTCCTCCAGGCTCGCCCATGCCCTCCTTCCTTCTAATGGCCCTGATCTTACCCAACACCAGGCTGTCGTGAGATGGCCTCTCAGAAGGGAAACTCACCCTCTGACCCATTCCCTAAGCAAAGAGCTCCTCTTAGGACTCCTGGTACCCCTGTCCAGCCTCCCCTCCCCTCATTATCCTGTTATCACAGCGTCCTATCAGTTTCTCTCTCCCAACCACTTCCTCTCCATCCCTAAAACCCGCCATTGTCCCTGCTTCAAGCTGAGGCTAGTCATCTGCTGAGTTAGAACCAAGAGCCAAGGACCTTCATCTTCCCTGTCTCTCAGTCTCTTGCACTCAGGCAGGCACCTCCCCCAACCCCCACCCCCAACCCCCACGAGCACCCACAGCTCTGCCCTCCTCTGATGACCCTGGTTACTCTGCCCAGGCTGCAGCACGTCACTCTCCCAGATGAGAGCTCTTTGAGCAAAGATCGGGCTCAGTCGTGTCTATTTCCACAGCAGTTCCAGACCTTCTCTAGTGGTAGTTAGCACCTTCTACCTCATGTTATAAAGGACCTCGTTCATTCTCCCTTATCTCCCCAGGACCCAACTTGCGCTAAGTGAGGAACAAATATTTAATGAAAAGATCGAATCCCCACCCCCCCAAAACCACTTTTCATGGATTAATTTCAGTTAATGTTTACTGATCTGCTTTAAAATACCAAATATTGTGCAAAGCCCTCCTGCTCTGGGCCAGCTAAGCCGCTCCCCCCACGTCATCTCTCCAGGCCCAAGCAGAGGGCCGACGCTGCATCTGGACAGGCTTCTTCAGAGACACCCTAAAATTGTAGCCCCTAACAAGCACCAGCACTCACATAGCTCTTTCACGCTTACGCAGACTGTGGGGCCCATGTGATCTGTCCATCCACAGTGCTATGGGTGTCATGATCCCCATTTTCCAAATAAGGAAACCAAGGTCCAGAAATATCAAGCGATTGGCCCTGGTTCACACAGCAAGTCTCCAAAATTGAATCCAACGTGTCTAACTCAAGAGCTCTTGCTTTTCTGCTACATCAAGCTGTCTCCCCCAACCAGCCTCCATCAAGGCAATGGAAATTGACAAGACAGCATGGCATAACGGGGAAGAATGTCAGTTTGGGGCAAGTCAGCCTTTGAGTCATTTGAATTTGAGCTCCATCACTTAGTAACTGTGTGATCTGAATCAAGTTGATCATTAATTAACACTGAGGATTTCATCTGCAAATGGGGCAGTAACACTTACCACACAAAAGTCTGAAGTTTCAATGGGGCGGGAGGGGGTGCGGGGAAGTGTATATAAACTGCTTTACATGCAATCAGGGCTCAGTAAGTGTTAGTCCCTTACCTGGCCCCACTATGCCCATCTGGTTAGGTGTTTCTCAAGATCTGGCTCCTGAATCAGCTGCCTCACGATGATCCAGTCTGCTTGTTCGACATGCAGGGTCCTGGACCCCCAGAGAGTCTGATCCAGGTTTCTGGAGGAACATCAGAAGCAGCATTTCTGACAGTCTCATAAGTTTGAGAGCTACTTATCTTGTTGGTGAGGAAGCCAAATAAACAGATGGCTACCATGCAGAATGATGAGTTACAACGGCAGGTCCAGGAAGAGTTTCTAGAGAAAGCCTGGACTGATCTATGACCTGTAAGATAAGAAAAGGTCAGCCAAGGAAGCAGGAAGGGAAGAGGAGATTCCAGTTGAAGGGAAAATATTCACAAAAGCCCAGCAGTGAGAGAAGTGGCTCCTTCAGGAAAGAGTATAGTGACGAGAGTGTGGAATTCAGCAAAGAGACCTAAGAAGTGGGCAGGGGCCAGATCACAAAGAGGCTTGTCGGTCATGTCAGAGAGTTCGAACGTTATCCTACAGGTAGTGGGAAAATCACTGAAATTTGTTTATACTTAGAGGAGAACATTAGATAGTTCTGAATTTAAGAAAGAGCCCTGTGCCCTAGCTGGTTTGGCTCAGTGGATAGAGCACTGGCCCACGAATTGAAGGGTTCGGGGTTTGATTCCAGCCAAGGGCACATACCTCAGTTGCAGGCTTGATCCCTGGTCAGGACTGGTGTGGGAGACAGTCCATCAACGTGTCTCTCTCATATTGATGTTTCTTTCTCTTTTTATCTCCTCCCCAGCCTTCCACCCTCTTGGCCCTTTCCATTCTCTCTAAAAATCAATGGAAAAATATCCTCAAGTGAGGATTAACAACAACAACAACAAAAAAAAAAGCAAAATAGAACAAACAAACAAACAACAGATAAAAAGAAAAAGTCCACCTGGCAGCCATGTGTAAAGGATAGGTTGTGGGACTGGAACAGGACAAACTTTCCTTGGAGGCATGAGGTTGTACACAGACAACGATGACCGAGACTGCGACAATGGCAGTGAGAGAAGGAAGGAAATGCACAGAGAAGAATGTGCAGACTGGTACTGATCGGATGGGGCTGGATGGGGACAGGAAAGAGTCAAGGCTTCTTTCTTTAGCAAATCGGGCCAATGGTTGTGAATTTCACTGTAGTTAAAATTAAAAAAAAAATCTGGAAGAGAATCCAGTGTGGCGGGAAAATGATGAGGTCATTTTAGGACATACCGAATTTGTGATTTTTAGTTGGAAAGGCAGGTGCATGGAGTAGTCTGCTAGTTGCTCAACTCAATATCCTCCCTCCCTTCCTTCCTTCCTAACAGAAGCCAACTTTGGGACAGTTATGTGCCCAGTGAAAATATCCACCTCCTGGTGGGAGAGGGTGGGGGGCGGAGGGGAGAGTTCAATCAAAGAACTTGTATGCATACATATAAGCCAAGCCACTGGACTCAGACAACAGGGGGATGAGTGTGGGGAGTGGGGGAGAGGGTTGGGGGTTATTGGGAGATGAAGACACATTTGTAATACCTTGACCAATAAAGAAAAAAAAATTTTTTTTTTTAAAATCCACCCTTCTAAGCTCTCTTGCCAGTCTTCCCTGACTCTCTATGGTTGATCATGTGACCTGGTTCTGACCAATAAGCAATAAGTGAACATCATTGGGTGGAGTTTCCAGAGAAGTTGTTATTTTCCTGATAACAATGGACAGGCCCAGGTGGCGTTTGACTTTTACCCTTATCCTTTTAATCTTTTTCTGGCGTAAACAGTGTTGTGATGCTTAGATAAGATGCAGCCATTTTGTGACCATGAGAATATAAACCCTATGCTACGGGCGTGCAAAGCAGGAAGGCAGAAGGATTCTGGCACGGTGGAGCTGTTGTATGGCCCAGGGCTGTCCACCATCCGAGAAAAATAAATCCTAATTTAGTTAAGCCACTGGGATTGGTTTTCTGTCACCTGCAGCAGAACATGATCCTAATTGATTCAAGGGCTAAAGCTGCGGAGAGAGATCTGGGTTAGGGATAGAGATCTGGGTCAGCATCTAGCTAAGGTGACCAGATTTAAAGCGGTACACCATTGACCGGGAGGTTCTTTTTTTTTTTTTCTTTTCCTTTTTTATTATTACTTAAAATTTTACAAAGAGTAATCGGGACTTTTTTAAAATGCCGTGGGATGCGGTACAAACTGTTAAAAATTGGGACTGTCCCACCAAAAGCGAGACGTCTGGTCACCTTAAATGGTACCTGAAAGCATTTGAGTGGATACAAGCAGACCAGGCACCTGAATACACGCACAGGTAAACAGTTCTTGTGAGCTAAAAGACAGGGAGGGCTTGGTTTGCAGGGAATGCTGAAAAGAGGAAATGTTGATGTTTCCATAGCAACATCCAATACAAACAACCAACTTAGAGCTATTTGATTAATACTCAACCTCATGAAATTTATTTTGTTACAACTTTCCAGGTACTTAACCAAGGGCTGATGACTCTGGTCCTATGTGTGGTGACCTAACCTCCCAGGGTGTGGCGTGTTTGGGGCTCAGGAGCTGACTTGGTAAACCTCGGCTCTCCTGTTTCCCACAAGGCAGTGCCCCTGGAGTCTCTCCCAGGAGTATCAATGCAAGGACCTCGCAGGATGTGAGTTGCAGTTGAACCTGTCTGTCCTATTTTTTTTATATTATATATTTTTTAAATTTCCCTTTAAATTATTTTTTATGCACTAGAATAACTTTTATTCTATTAAATGATGATTGCAAACCACAGCTTAAAAAGTTTGGGGCCAGGCCCGAGTGCTCTGTTCTCAGTACTCTGGTCCTTCCCCAGTTGCATTCGTCGGTGTTTCTATCATTTCCACTCAATCTTTCCCCTTCTCACACTTCGGTGCAGCTACTACATAACTTCTGCCACCCCGACTGGACAAGGAGTGATGGCGAAGTGGAAAGGACGTCAGCCTGTGGTTTTTCTTTCTCATTTTGCCTGAAGAAGGATCTGGTCTCTTCAGAGGTAGCATCCGCTGTCTTTGTCACCCTAATTTTCTTGCCAGCAAAATCGAACACCTTGGTGATTTTCACTTTTTGGGTTTCTCTAGCTCTTCTCCTTTGACCAACCGTTTATTTGAACTCATCTCTTCAGTCTCCTCTCATTTGCTACTGTGTGGACTTGGAGACCCTTTCGATTTTGGTCCCACATCACTGAGGAAGTTCGTCCACAGTTCGTCCTCCTTCCTCTTCCTTGCACCCTCTGATGTACCCAGTGCCTTCTTCTGCCTCTGCGGCCCTGTCTTCCTCCTCATTGCTGCTTCCTCCAGATTCCCCACTGACATCCTCCTCTTCCTCTTCTTCCAAGGAGAGGCCACCTTGTTTTCTCTTCCCGAAGGCACGTCGTCCTCCCTTGGAGGTGGAGAAGTCTTTGGAGTTAAATTCCTCCATGTCGCTGCCACATGGGGCAGGCCAAGCCACAGGGCCTAAGCAGCAGACCCCTAGGAAAGCTTTGGGGAGAGACCATAACGCTCTAAATTACTTTTTATATCTGATTTCTCTTTTATTTTTAATTATAACTGGCATACAATATTATATTTGTTGCAGGTATACAACAGAGTGATTATTTATATAGCTTACAAAGTGATCACCCAGATAACTTTAGTGCACACCTGACATTAGATATAGTTATTATAATATTATTGACTATATTCCCTGTGATATGATTTATATCCCTGTAACTGTCCTATCTTTTGCCAAGGGTATTTGCCTGGCAATTTTCCTGATTCCTCTCTCCTCTCCATCCTACTCACTACAAAAAAAAAAAAAAAAAGCCAAAAGCCAAAATTTATTTTCCTTAACACATGGAAACGTATCATTCCTTTCGTGAACAGCTTTATTTTCTCTAGGATAAATCCCAAACACTTGTCATAACATATTAGGCCCTGATCTTTCCATCCTAGGTCCCTGATGGTTGTCCTTGCCTCTCCCCCTTCTCTCCACACACAGCCACTCCAAATGCCTCATTCTGCCCACATTTCTCTTCCCTTTCAAGCTTTTCCAAGCTGTTTGCTTGCTCAATAATGCTTTCTCTGCCTCCAGCTCTGACTGCCTATTCCCGTCCACCCACTACAGCCAGATTAATTTTCTGGTCTTCCAGCAGCTGGGAATGGCTGGAAAGCTGGTCCACTTCCTCTTTACCCTTAACTCCTTCCCCTATCTCTTTCCAAATCCCATTGATTCTACCCTCTAAACATCAAACTGTGCCTCCTCCTTTCCATTACTACTTTACTAACAATATCACTGCAAGTTTCTTCAGTAGCCTCGTGGCTTCAGTCCTTAATTCAATCAATCTGTCTTCCCCTCTGCAAATGTACCCATGTCGATCTCCTCCTTAACATCTCTGAGGTCCCTAATGGCATTGTCCTTGCAGATCTCTTAACCTTATTTCCTACTAGAGGCCTGGTGTATGAAATTCATGCACAGGTAGGGTCCCTAGGCCTGGCCACCGATCAGGGCCCATCCGGGCCTTCTGACTGCTGGCTAGGCCTTCCTTCATTCCACGCTGCCCCCGGTGGTCAGCACACATCACAGCAAGCAATCTAACTCCCCGTCTCCCCGGGTCAAACTCCTGAGGGGACACTTCGCGTATTAGCCTTTTGTATGTATGTAGATACTTCAGGTGTAGAGAGAAATAAAACCCAGTGTTGACCCATAGTCCTCTCTGTCCTGCCTAGCCCCTTCTTCTGAGCTCATGCAGGGACAGCTTAGGACAGTAGTTAAGAATGTGGCCTCTGGTTCCAGATTTCCTGGATTCCAGCCTCTGCTCAACTGCTTATTAGCAGGGTGCCCTCAGGCAAAATATTTAATCTTATCGTGTCAGTTTCAACTTTGTAGCCCTCATGCACAGGGCTGTTAGATTGTAAAAGGGAATACTGAATGTACTCAGAGCAGTGTCAGGAACAGCATAAACATTGTGTGTAAGCTGTTATACGTGACTGTTACATTTCATTTTGATCCTTGAAATTTGTCTGTTTTGTCCTCTTCTTTTGTCTAGATTAGTGCAGAAGACAAGGCAGCAGACGCTTGTGGCTAGGGTATGGGGAGCAGGGGAGGGCTCGAGGGAAATGCTGGGAGACTAGGGACCAAGGAAGCTATCTATCCCAGGAAGTGTGAAATTGACCTTTTGTTTTCTGTAATTCAAGTTTCATTTTAGTTTAGAAAACATAGCTGATGGGGAAATCAGGCTCAAATATTGCTCACCATCTCCCCTGAGCATGATGGACACCATGATTTCCTGTGCTTCATCAAGGAGTTTTTTTCTTCCATCCTAAGTGACAATAATACTGTGATAACATGAGAAGGATTGATCTTATTCCATTTCCCAGGTACTGTATTTTGCAACTAATTTTTTCATTTAATCCATACATAAGTGGGTACTACTGCTTCCCCATTTTAGAGATGGGAAAATTGAGGCTGCGAGAGATTGACACCCAAATCACAGCTTATTATGAAGTTTTCTTGCCCAATAGCTATCAGAGCTGATACTATTAACTGCTATGCCAGATTGCTTCATAAAGTGGATTTGGTACTTATCAGAGAAATGTCTATGGATTTGCTTAGTGCAAGGCCTAGTGCTGGGCACTGAGAATGTGGAGATGAATACGGGTAATTCTTTTTCTCCAGAAGTCAAAGTTGCCTTGTGGGTACACTCTGGTCAGTAGACAGTGGGACAGAATGTGGGAAATGCACAAGGAGACAGAAGCACTAACTGCCTGAAGAGTGTGCTTGGGGCACAGCTACAGAGGTGGCAGCTGAATCTCAAAGTCTGGGGTTGGGAGTGATGCTTACTCTATAATCTAATATAATAAA
>PVJC01013207.1:0-38427 GCA_004026665.1 Murina feae
GAAATATAGTTGAGCCTTGGTCATTTCCAAGAATCTAATGCTACAGTAGCTAGACAAGTCCTGCCCCCACAGTAATTCACTAATGCTTGAGAGGTCATAGGTTGAACCTATCCTGGTCTATTCATTCCCACTGTTTTATAGTGTCTTGATGAATAATCAGTCAGACTCTTCTTTCTAATTAATGTTATGCTACAAGTTGGTTGTATTTATGAAGGGCCCAATCATTGCAAATTCACCCAAATAGTCTCATGTCTTAGAAAATCATGGTTTAGACATTAATTCTGGATTGAGACCTGAATTTCTAAGAAGTGAATTATGTTAGTAACCAAGGATGTTGAGCTTTGAACCTGTAGGAGTGCTACCCCTTACCCTCCTTCAGAGGCCCCTACACTATCCATTAGTAACTCTGGGCTTGGAGTTGTATTTCAAATAGCAGGTGATATTTTACACGAAGCCATCTGCATTCTTACATCTGCTGATACTGTACGTTTGCAGTTTGTTCTCAGATGCAATGCCTGCGATTTCAGTACCTGATACTGATAGATGTTATTTTTACTTGGGGTAGTATAAGCCAAAGAAAAGCTATTTAATCCTAGAGTATTTTATACATACCAGTCATTTGTGCTACTTCCCTTAAAAATAATTAAACAAGATTCGTTCATGAACAGCTGATAGAGAAAATGATGCATCTGTAGCAACATTTACATAAAACATTTAGATATAGTTGTATTAATAATAAGCTCTCCCATTTATTGGGGGCCTCAGCTGTCCCAGGCCTGCTGATCCATTTGCGTCCTTTATCACTGATCCTCACAGCCACCAGTGGTCAGATTTGGGGGCAGCTGTGGCTGTCTGTGGTCATTCAGCTTGTAGGCATTGGGGATGGGACTCAGTCTCAGCTCCTCCCTTAGTCCAGAGCCTGGGTCTTTGCTCTCCCATGGTCTGTGCAGAGTGTTGTTTCCTCACACTAATCTTTTCACTTCTCTCTATTCTGTATCCTTTACCTCCAGCTTGCCTGTCTTTCTGTAAAGTTCCCCTTTCTGCACTTCCCTAGTATCCTCCTGGTTCCTTCTGGCTTCCCATGGAGCTTAGAAGTGGATGTAAACATACCACTTTGAAGAAGGAAAGCCTTGATGGCTGTCTGCCCCTTCCTAGTCCCACCCCCTGCGCTGTCCCTGCCTTCAGGAAACTCCATGGGCAGTTCTGTGTAAGGAGCCCCTCTTGCCTTTCCCTGTGGAAGTGAAAAGCTGAGGCTCGTGGAAAACATCACGTAACATTGTCCTTTTCACCGTGTTCCTCTCTGTCAGTACCAGCATTTATTTTCATTTCATTTTGTAGCTTTAAATCTTTATAAGCCAGTCTCTATCCCATCTTTAAACAGATTAATTACAGTTTTATGATCACTGTTTATTTCCCACAACTCCAAATAACTGGCTTAAGAAATTAATGGTGTTCATTTAAACATGGATATATTAGCATGCTTTCCTTTGAAGATTTGCATGTTTTAAAATATTATATTTTCAAAGTAATGGTGAAGTGGTAATGGTTAAGGAAAATAAGCATCTGGTTATAATTTGATCCCCTTCTCACCAGTCCTTAACTATTATTTAATTACTCCAAGTCATAATCTTTTTACAGAACTGACTAAACTAGACTAGTATGATTCATCCTACTTTCTAAACTTATGGGCAGAAATTCCTTCCTGAGATTTCAGGCCACTTTCTCATCTATCTTGTTGGTTCTCCTCATTTGCCAGAAGTTTTCTTTTCTAATCAAAGAATTACTTTCTCATTATAGGAAGGGCTTTAACTTGTCATTCTCTCCTTTCATCTAATCCAAAAAAAATAATCTACTTCTTTAAAAATAGAGCGCCTGCATCATTCCCACCGCTTGCTAAATCTGGCTTAAAATTGAAATGGTAGTATGGATTCTTTCTTCAGTTAGAGTTACTGTAGCAATTATCTCTCTCCCTAATTAGATGGCAGGGAGCTTTTATGATGGAATGAACACGGGACTCGGCTCGGAAACAAAGACCTGGGTGCAAACCCAGCCTTGTCTTACTAGCTTGTAGCAGCAGGCAAAAGTTACTGGATTTTTCTGAACCTGGGTTCCTCATTTATATTGTGGGGACATAATTAATTTAGATGTTTACTTCAAGTGGGTTTTGTAAGGAATTAGTGAGATGAGCCCATCCTGGCACTTAGTTTCTTCATTGCATAAAACACATTAACACTCACTAAAGAGCTTACACAGACTATTAAAAAAGTAACCCTCTGTTGGTAGATACAGGAAAAGGACATGAACTCACAATTAACAATTCACAAGAAAAACAATTGCAGATGAACATTTGGGAGAATGTTAAACTCATAGCAATTGAATAAATTTTAAAAGCATTGAAATGTTATTTTTCTTTTATTAAATTAGCGCCATTGCCAGTGGGTACTGCTCATTTGAAAAAAAAATATACATCAAATTATAATAATATTCATATCTTTAAGTCTGATAATTCCATTTCTGGAATTCTATGACTCTATCCTTAAGGAATATTCTAAAATATGGAAAAAAATTTTAAACATGACAATAATTACTTAGGATCTTAACAAACCTAAGAACAACTTATGTTTATAATGGATTAAACTATGAAGGACTATTTTCCAGCTTTTAAACTAAAAATAAAGACTATTGAGAGGCATGTAAAAATGTTTATGATATAAAAATATGTAGAAAAGGTAATTAATATAAAAAAGTATCTTAAAGCTAAATGAAAATAGACCCATCATAATTTTGTTAAAATATTATAGCATATGTTTCTTTTTTCTCTTTTTTCCTGTTTCCCCAAGTCTTTTATAAGTTAATATGACTTTTAAGATTAAAATTATAGTTTTAGTCTATTGTATTAAGTGCCTATTATGTATGTGTCTGGAAATTTTTCTATGGAATTTTGATTTTTTAAAAAGCTAGAATCTTTCCTCATTATTTACCTCATGGCAGTAAAAAAGCAGAAACCGTATGCTTAGCAGACTATTTAGAATAAGAACTTCATGTAGAACCTAATAGTTAAGGTGCTATGGGTATAACCTACACATTTAATGCCACGCTGTTAGCCTGACCCCCGGTAAATATAATGGGGCTATCGCACTATAGGCACCTGCTTCAGGACTCATTCCAAAATTAACTTACTGGTTTACACAGGTCATTCTACTGAGGGAGATAGGGTCTCCGTGATATATTGACCAGAATGTCAATGTGAGCAAGACTTTAAATAAGCGGGGGTGAGGAGGGGTGGGGAGAGATTAGCGAGGTAGTTTATATGCATATATGACTAGCCCATGGACATAGACAATAGTGTGGTGAAGGCCTAGGAAGGACTGTGCAGGGAGGAGTGGGTCAATGGGGAATAAAAAAAGGGTGACATCTGTAATACTTTCAACAATACAGAGAAATTTTAAAAAAGAATGTATCTCAAAGCTATATCTAGAGATAACTGGATTGAAGTAAGCTAGACAAGATCATTTGCCAAGTATTATAGGATGGTTTTTAGTTGAAATTTTTATTGATATCATTGTAGATTTGCTTGTTTTTGTGAGAAATAATACAAAACAGCCCTGACCGGTTTGGCTCAGTGGATAGAGCGTCGGCCTGCAGACTCAAGGCTCGCAGGTTCGATTCCAGTCAAGGGCATGCATGTACCTTGGTTGCGGGTGCATCCCCAGTAGGAGGTGTGCAAGAGGCAGCTGATCGATGTTTCTCTATCATCGATGTTTCTAACTCTCTATCCTTCTCCCTTCCTCTCTGTAAAAATCAATAAAATATATTAAAAAGAAAAGAAAAGAAAAGAAAAGAAAAGAAAAGAAAAGAAAAGAAAAGAAAAGAAAAGAAAAGAAAAGAAATAATACAAAACATCCCTTGTATACTTTGCCCAGTTTCTCTTGATGGTAACATTTTTGCGGAACTATAGTACACTACCATAGCCAGGGTATTGACATGGTACAGTGCTTCCCACCTTACTCAGATTTCCTGGTTTTACTTATACTTATTTGTGTGTGTACGTGTGCACGGGAGTATGAAGTTCTGAGAGTGTATCACCTGTGCATGTTTGTGTTTCTCCCACCACAATGAAGACACTACTAGTTCCATCCATACAAGGATCCCTCCAGGTGCCCTTTTATAATCACACCGTCCCCTGCCCTCCCCATTATCCCTCATCCCTGGCAGCCACTGCCTTGTCCTCTTTTTGGGAAGTTTTGTCACTTTACAAACGTTATATAAATGGAATTATACAGTATGGAACCTTTTGAGACTGCTTTTTAAATTCAGCCTAGTTCCCTGGAGATGCTTCCAAGTTGTTGCACGTATCAACACTTCGCTGTTGGTTATTACGGAATAGTATTCTATGGTATGGATATACCACTGTTGAACTGCTCACCTGGGCTGTTTCCAGTTTGGGGCTATTAAACTAATGCTGCATGAACATTTGTGTACAGGTATTCCTGTGAACATAAAGATTTCACTTCTGGAATCAATGTCCAAGGCTGCAATTACTGGGTCATATAGTAACTGCATGTTTATTTTTAAAAGAAACTGCCAAATTGTTTCCTAGAATGTCTATACCATTTTATATTCCCCCAAGCAATGTTTAGAAGATTTGGTTTCTTTGCCAATTTTTGGTGCCATCATTGGAGCCTTATTTTGAAGTCAAATTAATGACAGTTTTCTTTACCAGAATTAATCAAATAATTTTGCTGAAAAAACACACATGAAGTAACTAATTTAGAAAAGAAAACCACATCAGGAATTATCTACTCCCTGTCTCCACCCTTCCCAGACCCTCCCCCCACCAAAAAAAACCACAAAACAAAACAAAACGAAACAAAAATTCATTTACTTAACTCTTAATAGACTAACTCTATACTGTAGGTCAGTTTGCTATTTGGTCCCTTCAGTCTCTAGATAACTAACAAAGAGGACTCAGCTCTCCCTTGGTGGATGTTGGGCCCAGCCTCCCCTATCAATATCAGGAAATAGGGCTGGAGATCGTTTGTTTCTTTCTGGGTCAGTGTCTTCAGTTTGCCCTGGTCTGGAAATAAAATCTCTGGTTTAGGAGTTAGAAGGCCTATGGTTGAGCCTCTCTTCTTATCAGCTGTGTTACTCTAAATAAGTCAGTGACCTTCTCTAAGTTTGCTCAGCTCTATCAAATGGTTGGCTCTCAAACTCTAGCATGAAGTAGAGGCACCTCAGGGATCAATGAAGACTCCATTTGCTGGACTCCACCCCTAGACTTTCTGATTGAGCAGGGCTAGAGCAGGCACAAGGATTTGCCTAACAAATTCCCCGGCGATGCATTGGTGTGGCAGGAAATGTCCATGAAAACCACTAGGCTAGATTACACTAAAGTCTGCTTTGGGCACAGCAATCAGCACCACCTTCTCCCCCTAAAAACCTTAAATTTGTTTTCCATTAAAAAAATCATAGAAGAATATTCATTGTCACGGCAAGATTATCCCAACATATTATTAGGTGAACAAGAAGCTACTAGTATACATTACAGAACAGCATCTATAGAAATGTTCAGTTATACATAGAAAGTAAAAGTCTAGAAAGATATACCCAAAATATTAGTAGTTGTTATTGCTGAGTAATGGAGTTTCAAAGTTTTTCTTTTTCTTTTTTTGTGTGCTTTTCTGTGTTTTCTAATTTTGTCTATAATTCATCTAATATAATAATAGAGGAATATGCAAATTAGTCAGGATACCAAAACATCATGACTGATCTGCAAGTGGTGGAGAGCTACAGGAGGGCGGGGCAGTGGACGGAGAGCTACAGGAGGGTGGAGGGCAGGGCAGTGAGCTACCAGCAGCGGAGAGCTACCATTGGCAGTGGGCAGGGTGGCCAGCTGAGACAAGCAGCAGAGAGCTACTCGCACAGATTCATGTATAGGGCTATATAGTAAGCTATAAACCTCTGGGGTGAATGTGTGTGCACAAATTTATGTAGGTGGATGTGTATGTATGTATAATTTGTTTCCTCCTTGCAGGAGCTCAAGAAACACAACTATTACATGTAATAAAGAGATTCAGAATCACACACATACAAAAAAAAAAGAAAAGAAATATACTCCTAAGAAATAGAAAATTCTGTTCTTTTATACCAGGCATTGCATTTTTCTATTAAAGCTCATTTGTAAAATTGTATTTTGTTTTATAATTTTTACAAAGGTGAGACTAAAATTCACATGACTCAATTCCTTCCCAATTGAATGTTTAGAAAGTATAACTCATATTACCTTATGTGTGTGTGTCTCTCCTTTAAGACAGCATGATCTTGCCCTGATTGGTTTGGCTCAGTGGACAGAGTGTTGCCTGTGGACTGAAGAGTCCAAGGTTCGATTCCAGACAAGGGCATGTATCTTGGTTGCAGGCACATCCCCGGTGGGGATGGGGGGTGCAGAAGGCAGCTGATCGATGTTTCTGACTCTCTATCCCTCTCCCTTCCTCTCTGTAAAAAATCAATTAAAAATATTTTTTTAAAAAAGCATTATCTTAAGACACATAAAAGCAATACCTTCACCATTACAGACTACCAAAGGCATTATCCTTTTTAGATTCTTGCATCTCTTTGTTTGCTTGTCTGTCATAAAGAAATAATCCAGTAACATCTAGAATAATAAAAGCATAATATGCTAATTAGACTGAACGTCTTTCCAGATGTCCTTCCGGATGACCTTCTGGATGAAGCCAGGGCTGTGAGGGAAGTCTGGGACCCGGCTGCCAGAGGAAAGCTGGTGCTGGCAGCCAGGGTAAGGTAGGCCTACTCTTGCACGAATTTCGTGCACTGGGCCTCTAGTATATTTATAAATCAGTTGTTATAACAAACAAAATACAGTGAACAATACAAATCTTCATTTTTGTAAGCAATACAAGCCTTGGTTTCACGGTGTTTCTCTAAGTTGTAATAATTGCGGTAAAGAAGTTGTTGAATATCAACCAACAGAAGTTAGTCTGTTCAGGTAGGAGATAAAATTGTCTGGGGCAGTTTGCAGGAGCAGCTAGGACCCTCCTTCATCCTTTCCCCTATGAGTGTGGTTGATCCCCTTTGCCATTCTTCCTGATTGACAGAGCTCTGCACTCATGCACTGAATAGTCCTGCCCTGGACCGCTCGTTACAGCCTCTCGCTGCTGCCTGTGTAATGTTTTCATGGCACTTCCCCCACTGCTAACTGGGATCCCCAGCCATAACCTCACCAGCTAGTCCCTCCTCTATCCTTGACAGAGAGACAGAAAGAAAGTCTTTATCTGAATGAAGCAAGATTCTTCCTTGCTTATGTCTCTGTTAGAAGAATTAATATTTACAACTAAAATAGGAATTTAAAAATATCACTGAAATAAATCTGTTTAGATGACAAAAACCACGCATCTGCTATGAGAAGCTGTGGGTTCATGTCCCCTCTTGGGTTCTCAGATTGTACTCTTATCCCAGATATTATCTTCTTCAACATCCATGCTTCCCAACCTTAAGGTAGATAAGCGTGATCAAAGTTCCTTGGAATATTGTTTATTAAAACAGTTTGCTGCTAAATTTTTCAATCAGTTGATTCTGTAGAGAAACACCTTTTCATTTCTGAACTCTGCTAAGTCTTTTTCTGAATAAGCTTATTTGGTCGGAGACCTGTCGCCAGCCAGCAGTGCAGTGCTGATTTTCAAAGTACCCTTCTCGTCCCAAGCTGTGGCGCCACCATTCCCCCTGCCAAGCTCCTGCAAGAGGACATTCCATGGGAATGAGAAATTAAAAGGACATTTTGATTTATGAGTGATAGTGTATTTATTGTGGTAGCACTGTATTGTAGTATGCGTTTTAACACCCACTCATAAATAGAATTATTTCCTTTAACAAGTATGCGTTGTGCTCGAGGCAGTGTATTTTCATGTAACACCTAAAGACAGTTGTCATATAAACATATGCCCCACGGGTTTGCGGTCATTACCCAAGTTACTGGATTTGCTTCATGTACTTGGGAGTTTTGATGCTTGCACTAGCAGCACCATCCAGGGCCTACATTCCTTTCCATAATCCATTTATTCTGAAAGAAGTGATGAAAAGCTTATGTCTAGAACTTAAATGCTTTGTTGAAGAATAGGATCAAGACCCAGTCACGGTGGCATTTTTCCACATTTTCAGCTCTGTCTGGAGATGAAGAGGCTCCGTCCTCTTCTCTTTTTCTCCCCCTTCCCCGCATACACACATCTCTCTGCTAGCTCTTCTCCCACTGCTGGCTTTTGACCTAGATGTCCACTAGCAAACATAATTGTGCTTAGTTTAACTGGTTCCCAGGAAGATGAAAATCAACAGGTGTTTTATTTACCCGTGAATCATCACAGTGCACCCATGGCTTAAATAAAAGGTCACGGTTGAAATTAATTTGTAGTCAGCCACCTTACTTCTTTCTCTCCTGCTTCCTAAAGGCCCATTCAGGACTTGAGCAGGAACTTTGCAGTTGGGGAGCTGTGGGGGGCTGCACTGATGTTCCCTTCATGCCACATTTCTGTCCGCGGTTTAGTATGCACACAACTGTCAGTTTAGAGAGAGAGGAGTTTTTCCCTCACTGTGTTGCTTCTCACATCTTTTGTTCCATTTTTCTTGTTTGCTGCTAATTCATTTAGCACGCCAGCCTCACTTGCTGGGGTAAAAGTACAAGCCACCCTGTTTTATTGTCTCTCCCTGCCAACACAGTAGTAGTAGTAGTAGCAGTAGTGGTGGTGATAGTGGTGGTGGTGGTGGTAGTGTCATAGCTACCTTTTTCACGATACTGCCTCTGAAATCTCACTTCCTTTCATAACTCAAGGGTAGTCTTTTTCCTGCCAGCAGGCATAAAGCATATGTCTTAAATTCGTGGCATCTAATTAGAATAATCTCTTTACTGGACTGCCTCCCCGCTTGTGTGTTAGCACCTTGAAGGAAAGCCTTCTGAGTGTGCTCTGTGATGGGACAGTCACAAGCACGTAGAAGGTACTTAATGTTGGGTGAACTGAGTGAATGGAGCCAGCCTGCCTGCCCGAGAAAGCCAATATCCTACATTGTTTATCCAACTCCAAAAGTTCAGTCCAGGTATCATCAGCATGGGCCTGAGTGGTGCCGAGTTAGTGAGTCAAAATAGCTTAATCCCAATGTTCCTTAAGATGCCAAATTTATAAATGCTTGAAAAAATTTATTTTCATTTATATTTATATCTACATGATTTATTTACATGTGAATCATCACAGTGCATCCATGGCTGAGATACAAGGTAAAGCTTGAAACTAATTTATATTTTCATATTAATCGTATTTTATAGATGAAGTTTGATCCTAGAAACTTTAGTTTATAATATAAAGTGTACACTCTCTTTTTCTATTGCAGAACATAACTGAACATGAGCCATGCTTAGACAACAATACATATTTAAAGCATAGTTTTAAATACCTACTTTTTGAAGTCTACAGTACCCTTTAAGAGGAACAGTTATCTGTGGTTATGCTACTTATTCTAAAGAGTCTTTTCTAAAGTCTGCAATTATTACAAAGCTCACATTTTCCAGTATTTCACAATTACATCTGTCTTATTTAGCACACCCTAAAATGGTTACGTAGCTTTTTATAAAAGGCTGATTTTATCTTCTGCAGCCTGCCTTGACAGCATACCTTCCTATTGATTGAAAGACTAAATCTGTGCTGAGGAATAGAATTTCTTCATATACATGTGTTAACAAAGATAAGAGAACCTCAAAATGTGTCTAACATAAATGTATTGAAGCACTCTAAACTTAACATTTGGTCAGCTGTTCCGCTGGCCTGGCCCTGTCTATTGTGGTTTAAGAAGATTGTAGATGATGACTCAAAGCAGAGACCTTTATTTAGATGTCTTCACGCTCTCATCCTTTCCATTCTCAAGTGTCCCAATTCAGGGAACAGGGCGGGGTCAGACCTCACAGCCAACATGGAAGAGTCCTGTCTTCCCTAGTTTTTAATAATTACTTATACTTTTGTAACTGTATATTTTAGAAATGTAGCAGTGGGGTCTGAAGCTATCACTGTACTGATATCCTCTGAAAAGCTTTAAAACTTTTGCTTTGGGGAATAAAACATAAATAAATAAATAAAAGATGAAATACAGATATTTTTCTCAGTGTCGTGGAACAAAATAAAGTTATCCTCTCTTACAATAAATGGCATTTAGGGAAAGCAATTTTTCCTGTCATGGTTAAAAGCTAGGAACACAAAATCAGCATTTGAAATGATAACCCACAGTGTTTTAAATAAAAAGACACTAAAATGCATGGTACATTATCTGTTCCCAAGGATGATTGCATATTCTTGTTATTGAGTCCTGCAAAAATTATAGAATGTACTTGGCAGGTGGAACTATAGAAACCAGGGATGAAAAAAAGACACATTAGGTCGACTTTTAAAGTTTTCTTTTCAGAAGGGGTTCCATTTCTGATTAATTAATTTAGTCAACTCAGCCTTCTGTGTATTTGTTCATAGCCACAGGCATGCAAAAGAAAATAAATCTTTGGTATTTGAAGCAATAGTGAAGATTAAAGGTCCCCTAAACCTCTGCAGTTTTAGCTCATTCATCTGTCAAATCACAATGGAAAAAGCATAGATTAGGAATCGAAATTTCTTCCTAAGCCCATCCTTGATACTTCATAGCTTTGTATCCTGAGCAAGTCACTGAATTTTTCTGGGCTCGTTTCTTCACTTGTACAGCAACGTCAAATGCTGCTTTATTTAAGTCACAGTCTGTGCTGAGGATGAGAGGAGTCAAAATAGGCTTCATGTAAAGTGTTTTACAAGTTCCAGGTAGGTCTTGCTATAATTCCCATTTTCCAGATTGGAGAAAGGCTGAGAGAGGCTAACAAACTTGTGGAAGGTCACCCATGTAGTAAATGTGAGAGCTAATACTAAAGTCCTATGTCTAAATTACAGCATTTTCCAACATTGACATTATTGATAGGGGGTGGGGAGGGGGCGTGGGGGGTTACTGATAATTTATTCTTGAAGGTGAGGGGTGCTCTGTGCATTATTGGATGTGTAGCAGCATCCCTGTCTTCTATCCCCTAGATGCCAATAGCATCCTATAAGTTGTGACAATCAAAAATATGTTCAGACCTTGCCTATGTCACCTGGCAGACAAAATCACCCAACATTGAGAATCACTGGTCTCTATGATTTCAGAGCTAAAGTTCTTGACCATTTTTATGATGACAATAGTGTTCCAGTGCACAGATTCATGCACATTGAAAGGAAATTAATTAGAAGAAATATATTTTTTAATATATTTTATTGATTTTTCACAGAGAGAAAGAGAGAGTGATAGAGAGGAGCCAGAAACATCGGTGAGAGAGAAACATCGATCAGCTGCCTCCTGCACACTCCCCACTGGGGATGTGCCCAAAACCAAGGTACACGCCCTTGACTGGAATCGAACCTGGGACCCTTGCGTCCGCAGCTGACGCTTTATCCACTGAGCCAAACCAGTCAGAGCTAGAAGAAATATTTTAATATCACTGTTCGCCCTTTCTCTATAATAGAAGTGTCAACCAAATTCATGATCGACAATGACGGATCAAAACACACGCGTGTGATTGGCACCAGCAAGAGCTTTATATGTATCACTCATGCACCAGTCAACGTTTATTTTTAAATTGCCAGTGCGCATCATATGTGCCGGCCGGTAGGTTGGTTGATTGGATGGATAGATGGATGGTTGGTCACATAGCCTTTTATATATCTAGAAGATTTATCAGTGTCATTGTTATTCTGAGTAGTTCCTGATTAAAATACTTTATAACAGCAGTTTTCAGAATTAAAAACAAAATAACTAGTTTCATTCCTCACCTTTCTGGCATTGTCTTCTTTTGGAAGGTGTTTGTAAACTTGTAGGCACACCATCGACAGCAAGCCAGAAGTTGGACTCAACAGCCCTGAATTTCCCTTCCCCTGTAATTCTGTGATCATTCCCTCAGGTTCCCAGCTGATCTCTCTTGAACAGCCCCTTCTCATCTGAAATGGTACGGACCCCTAATATCAGTTGTCATCTGAGAAGCCAGAGAGAGAAACACATGCATTTTCATAACTATTACTTCATTTAATTCCCTCAATAAGCCATTGAGGTTTGTGACAGCTGTTCGTGTTTACATTTTGTTTGGGAATCTTAACCTTTCTTCTTTGCCTGCTCCTTCAACTTTGGTGTTCTCATTGCAGAACTTAATACAGAGACTCAGCAGGAAGTTTATATGGAAACTCAGCAGGTGCCCTTCTCACCAGCACTGCATGAAGAGGAACATCCTTCTGAATTACTCAACATAAAGCAGATGCTTTCTGCCCTGCATGATTCTTTTTCCTTCCACCTTACCAAGGGTCATTAAATGCGTGCCTCCTCCGGCTGTGTTCGGGGACTCAAGAACCACTGAGAGTGGAGTGCTGTCACTTCTGTTGCTGCTTACTCTTTCCCCTCAGAAAGCCTAGGTTGACCTTCTCAACCCTCCCATGCTTCCTCATCTTTATCTCTGATCTACATCCCATCTCTGCCTGATATTGGCACAATTTATTATCACCCCTGAACCAAAACTCCCTAAACATTTATGATTGACTTTATGATGTTTGTTTCTCTCTTATTTGAAATGATTATGAAAATAGTTGCAGTTGATCTAGCCTTATTAAATAGTCTGAACATGTTTTGTGCCTAGGCCTGTCTGAATTAAAAAATTTTAAAACACTGAGTTTTAGGATTGATTGCTGCTGATGCCTGAGTGTGGTTAAAAGCGTTGGCATGAGCTGAGGAGAAGCTGGTATAGTTGCTGAGAGTGACAAGGAGCTGGACTTGCCCGGGGATCTTTAGGACTCAGAATTCTGCCTATGGGAGCTCTGAGCAGCTTTTTGAACCAATGGGAAAGAGAACTGGGTTACTTCGCAGCAAAACAACGTTAGTGTCAATTAAAACTTTCATTTTTTTCTTTAAAGTGTATGTGAATCAGTTAAATTACTCTGTGGTTCATTTTAGGACTCATTGGCTCCTTCTGTAAAATGGTAACGTCTGCCCAAAGAATCTTTCCGGTCAACATGCGTCCTTATTGACTATCCTTACCCGGTTCTTATCTGACGTGCATCAGCCGTTTCATCATGTTGGATAAGTAAAGCACTGGGGGGTTTCTTCCTTTTCCAGGTGGCCTTTTTGAAGATGTCCCCGTGGGAGCCGAGCCTTCCTCTGCACAGCACGGAGCACACGGGCGGCCGGCAGCCAGCCCAGTGAGCAGTGATCACACGCAAGAGCCGAGCCCTGCAGGGGAGTTTGAGTGTTACCTGCATATATTCCCTGAACTTCAACTCTGCGCAGACCAAGGTGGTGAAGGAAGCCACCATAGCAGAATGAGATACGTGTAGAAGTTCAGCCCCTATTTCCACAGAGAAGAATATTCAAATGTGTGCTGTGTCAGACCACCGGGGAGGCTGCGAGCTGGGGGAAACCCGTCTGTCCAGGGTGGAACGCAGAGGGACCTCGCTGCTGGAATTGTGTTAACTGCCATAAATCTTTGGAAATAAACTTTCAAAGAACTCAGGTTCCTTTAAAATAATTTTTTTAAATGAAAATATCGAATTTTGCATACTTTATTTAGAGGAGATGCTCAATAAATAAATGTTTATTAAATGATTACCAAATTAAAGGTTTCCTATTTATGCAAACCTGCCTATATGCCCTTTGTTCTTTATTACCTTTACCAATATTCTTACAAATCAGTATATAGATCTCACTGGCATCCTGGTACAGAGTTGTCAAAACCCTTGTGTGCCCAAGCAGGTGGTGAAGAGGTCATAGAATGAGAATGATAGAGCAAGCGCAGCCAGCTCCTGAGTTTACAGCAAAGGTTGGAGACTTGCCTGTTCTCACAAAGTAGGAGCGAAGCCTGGACCAGAGCCACGCAGCTCCTCTTCCCACTCCCCCTTCAGGAGTACGGGCTCCGGGTCTGCAGCTGTCCTTACTGCTTATCGAGCCTATTCGCCTTACTCCTAGCCCACAGACCACCAATACCTTTTATTTTAAAACCCTGAGTTTTTTGTTCCCTAATTTCCTAACTTAACACAGGAGTCACTGGCACTGTGATTTGGTGAAACTCTCATGTCCTGCCAGCAAGCAGTGGTCTAGCACTCAAATCCATCACTGGTGGACTGACACAGGAATAAAACTCATCAGTTTAATCTGGTGAAGTCATTTTTTTTAAGCACAGTTTGAAACATTGAAGTTCTTAGTAATATGTCCAAGATTTCCAGCCATAAAGGAGAATTTGTTTGGCTTCACTTACGCTACTAAACTCCTAAGCCCCATGGTGACTTTTTATGCTTTAGATTGCTCTCTGTCCTCTGGTAGAGAGCAAGGTTTCTCAACCTGGGCTCTAGTTACATTTTGGACCAGATAATTCTTTTATTTATTTTTTTAGCGTTGCTTTCTTTTTTAAAAATTTATCTTTACTATTGAAAGTATTACAGATGTCCCCTGTTTTTCCCCCTTGACTTGCTCCGCTCCAGTCCCCATCCCTCCTCCCCCCACCCCCCGCTTTCACTATTGTCTTTGTTCATGGGTTATGCATATCCTATTTAATAAAAGGTTAATATGCAAATTGACCAAATGGCAGAAATATCTGTCACTATAACGTGCACTGACCACCAGGAGCAGACACTCAACACAGGAACTGCTCCCTGGTGGTCAGTGCGCTCCCACAGAGGGAGTGCCACTAGGCCAGAAGCTGGGCTCACAGCTGGTGAGTGCAGAGGTGGTGGCAGGAGCTAAGGAGCAGCAAGCAGGTGGGCTGTAAGAAGCAAGGAGTCCCAGACTGCGAGAGGTCACAGGCCTGGCTGAGGGAGACACACCCCCCAATCCCAGTGCACAAATTTGGTGCACCAGGCCGCTAGTATGCATATAAATTCCATGAGCCAGATAATTCTTTGTTGTGGGAGACTGTCCTGCGCTGTTGGGAAGAAAATTTTTTTACCCTATACCCTCCTAGGTTCAATGGCTGGCGCTTATAGCTCAAACTGATAAAAAGACAAAATAACAGAAAAAGAAAGTTTAATTACATCTGCACAGGAGTTTCAAAAGAAATGAGGCTCTAGGAAGTGACTAGAGGATTCAGGTTTATATACCATCACAGGCTAAACAAAGAAAAAGGAGTTTTGAGCTCCTAGGCAGGGAGAAGTAAATCTTAGGAGGGTGAGAGGAGGAGATGTGTGGTTACTGAGGGTTGTCTTATAGTGCAGGTGAGGGTTTCTCCAGAAGTAGCTCTCTTCCTGGTGCAGAGTGGTCTTCACAAATGGAAATTTCCTGTATAAATGTAAATATACTTTACAAAAGGTGAAATTCATACTTTGTTTTTTGGCCATTAGGGGAGGTAAAAAGCTTTTCCTGCTTCTGCTGGTTCTCAGTTTGTTAGCTCAAAATGATGCTTATGCCCATTAATGCTTATGGCACATTTTGGGGTAACATTCGAGTCCCCTTCAGTGCATTGCAGGATGTTTAGCAGCAGCCCCCTTCCAGGCTGTGACAACAAGAAGTGTCTGCAGACATTGTCTTTCGTGGTGAAATCAACCCAGCTGAGAACCACTGCTATAGCAGATATGTCTGAGAAACAAGATTGGGTGACTGATGGGGTTCAGGGAAGGCTACAAGCTAGTGGAATTTCAATTTTTTTTAACATGACCTTTTCTCTTTTCTTTCCTTTTAATTCAAACTGGCCTCATCCCAGCACCCTGTCTTACCTACCTCCTCCCTTGCAGGACCACCTCCTTAATCATTAAGCCTTCTTAGGAAGGAAGCCTCCAGTCTGTTTTCCTCAGAGACAGTTTCAGTCAAACTAGAGATAACATCTAGGCCTCAGTTGTGTTTCAGCCCCAGGCCCAGAAAAGCAGTGAAACCATGGTGATACCATGGCTGACAACAGGGCCAGATGCACTGGCCAACTATCCCCTACTCTAGCCTTGACCAATCAGTAGAGACCACTGCCCTAACTCCCTGAGTCGCCATGATTAACAATGTCTATGTAATCCCCTGGAAGCCAGGTCTTTGAGCATTAGCTCCCCGGGCTCCTGCTTGGGCCACTTCCTAAAAATAAACCCTCACTTTCTTTGCTGCAAACTCCTGTTCGTGCCTTATTGGGCTTTGATGCACACAGGCAAACGGACTTCCTTTAGTCCAGTAATAATATGCCATTTGGCATATTTCTGTTTGGAGTCAGTTACTTAGTGGGCAGTGCAAAAAGGGCATTCTGACCCTCTTGTTCTCCTGAAATAAGTCTCCCATGAGAAAGGTCCGCTTCCCGTACCAGGAGTTGGAAAGACATCCCCATCACCAGAGAGAGGGAATTCTGGACCCAAAACCCTGCATAAACAAACCTTGTTGCTTTTTTTTCTAATTTACTATCCCAAGCACAAACCCTTTGTCTTGTCAGTTCTTCACACATGTATTATTTCTTTGTCTAAAAGGTATAGAAGCTGCCTGGCTTTGGTTACTTCTTTGAGTCTCATATTTCTATGTGTTCCCATACATATAAATGTAAATGTTTGTGGGGTTTTTTTCTTTTGTTAATATCTTACATCATTTTAATTGTTGGGTGAGCCAAAGAGCCTAGTAGGGGGGAAAAATTTTCCTCCCCACTAATTTCCTGTAGTTGTGTATTGCCAATGGTGCAGCCATTACAAAATCTGAGACATTTTGTAGCATGTGGCCAGGTTTAAGTATACTGTTTTCACAAATGAATGCTGATGAGTAACTTTGTGTGTGAATATTTTTTAAGAGTTCAGTTTGTATTGATCTAATGTTGGAGACTGGAATAAATTAGATGAAGCAGAGTTCAACCAGTGCATAAAATATAATTTTATTCTGAGACAGTTTTTCTTTCTCTAGAAAAGAAAGACGTCATTACCATACTAATATTTGCCTACACTTTAGATGGTGCAGGTGCTCATGATTCAAAAGATAAGTCTACCACTCAGCCCAACTAGAAGAATATTCAAATTTCCTAACCTTGTCTCTCTTAAGTCAAGTAGAATCTCATGCAGTTAGACCCCCTTAGCTCTGTCTGGGGTCTTGGGAAGAACAAGCCAAGGAGAGTTAAGTCCTTTTTATTCTTTTTTTTTTTTCTTTTTTTTTGAGTATTGATTTGATAGAAGGAGAGAGAGATAGAAACATCGAGGAGAGAGAAACATCAACATTGACCTGCTGCCTCCTGCAGGCACCCCTACAGGGAACTGAGCCCACACTCAACCACCGAGCCACATTGGCAGTCCAGCTGCTTGCTAATGGCACAGATGAAGTGGTTGTGAGAAGCTCTGAGGGAGGGTCAGGAGTAGGAGGAGCTCACATACACAGGACAGATTTCTGACTACAGAATGCAGTTACCGTGTGTGAAATTGTATCATGCACTTAGAATCTTGTCATGGTGAAGTTCTCAAGCTCAGCAGGCCTTTATTGGTTCTAAGCCAGTCTCAGAGTGAACTGTTAACATCTAGTATCTAATCACTGGGTAGAGAGGTTACATGAGGGTAACATGTCTGAACCCGTGAGAGTCTACTTAATGGCCACAGGGAATGGGGAAAGCGGGGAAATGGAACCCTTTCTAATTTTTTTTTGTCTAAGTAAAGAGAAAATTGCTCTTGCTCCCGCTCTCTCTCTCTCTGCCTTCCTTCAGCAAGAGAGCAAGGTAGAGACAGAGATATCCAGCATTAAAAATATTTAAATCTAGTTAAATCACGTTAGGAGGGCTAGAGAGAATAAACAGACAGTGCAATCAATGTTGGCCCTTAGAAGTCATTCTACATTAGCTTCCTGTGTTTTGTGAATATAATTCCAGAATCTATTCAGTAATATTCCCAGATAATGGTACCACAGAATTTGGACATATCATCAGAGGCTATCAAGTATGAGAGGCATAGCAAAACACCACCAAATCCATTTTTTTATATCTCTCAAAACTTAAATCCAATTAAATAAGTGGTTAGTTATTTGTTAAATCATTATGTCACTTAAATAAGTGGTCCTGTGAACTGATTCTCGCTTAGTATATTTACAGTACATAGGTCCAGTTGAAAAGTTCTATTGGCTATTTATTTTGGCAAACCAATTCCTTAACCTTTGTTACTTATGTGTATTTATGGAAGAACTACTACATGCCAGGGATAGTTATGAACACTGCAGATAGAACCAATAAAGCAAAGTGCCTTCCCACATGGAACTTACATTCTCATGGGGAGGGCACAAACAGAAATATGTATTTTATTATAAAATACTATGCTACATCATAATACAATTTATGAAAATAATAAGTACAATAAGAAAAAGCTGGGTAAAGGGAGGTGTGCTGTTTCAGACAAGAAGCCTAAGTTGAGCTTGAAGTAGATGTATAGTCGTGGTACCACACATGTCACAATATTTCAACTCCATCCAGAGTACTAGGGAGGTACATTACTAAAGGCCAACACATTGAGTAGAAGCCACAACCTCACATCATTTTGCCAAAAGTAGCTTGACTAAACAAAGATAACACCAGAATTAGCAAAGCTTGTTTGATTCCATTGATTACCGAAAACCTGACTAGAGCCAGGCACTCAGATGTCATTGCCTTGCACTCACCACTTTGGTAATTAAGCCCCATCAGTAGTCCCTAGAGTAAAAAGTGCTGACAAGGTTAGATGGTTTTGCATGATAAATGAAGCCAGCCTAGTTGTTGTCGTGGAACATTTGTTCTCAGTATATAACAAAGATCAATTGGGACCCACTTTTCATTGTAATTCAGGAATGTAGGGATGACTTCTACATCTTAGTCTGTACTTAGAAAATCAGTAACATTTATCTTATACATCAGAGGAGTGGTTTCCACTAATTGCTTTTCTAAGACTTCTACACATTCTTAAATTGTCCTAAATACTCGGAGCACTCGATGTGACAATATAACGATTTCCTTGTTTGCCTTTTGAGGGATGGTTCAACTTTCATCTACTGAACCAGAGCTCATCATCATCTCTTAATCTGGTTTCAGTCCTGTTAGAGGTAACTTAGAAAGGCCATTTTCAGGGCCACACATCTCTAGGGCCCTTTGGCTGCAGGCATAATAAACAGAGTGCAGGATTTGTGTCCTAGCTCTGCCTCTTCATAGACCCACTTGTGACCTATCACAGCCTTTCTGGTCAGAATGGAAACTAATGACAAGATGACTGCATTTTCATTATTCATCTTTCTCCCCCACTGTCCACAGCCTGGTTAGTTTTTTTCTATAAATCTTTCAATATTTTTATTTGCTCTCTTAATACTTTATGGATTAAAACTTTTTTCTCTATTTTACTGGAGGCAGAGAGAGAGAGAAACTTTTATTGCCATAATTTGTTTACATGTTCTATTAGCATAATGGTTGCAAATTTCAATACATCTACCAAAAAGACCAAAATCAGGAACATTGTTGTGAGCAGTTTCACTTAATGCAGTCGCAGAAGTATGTTGGCCTATTTGGATGCCTATTTGGAGTTTCCGGCTCAACTTTTCCTAAACTCAAAAATCTAGGACTTGTTACCCTTTGTCCTGAGGAGGCCATGGCAGGCTTTCTGCAGGCTTCAGCTGGGAGAGGAATTGTAGAAACAAAGCACTTTGTAAGTGCACACGTAATAATGGAATCTCTACTTCACGGATTCTTAGGGAGCCAGTGTTTGGGAATAGGAAACAAATCTTTCTAACCTATAGGTCCCCTAACATTCCTCACCCCCTCCCCAGCCCTTCCTGTTGAATACTGTTTCTAGGAAAATTAGCCAGAAGTGCCAGCCTTGGTTACTCCTGTACTCCCTTCCAGAATCAGAATCAAGGCTTAGGGGTTGGTAACTTGTATGGCCTCTTCACTTGAAACTTTCTCCTCATAGGAGGATGACTATCAGAATTAATCATTATTAGCCCATTGATAGATGAATGTGTGAAAAAGATGTGGTATATGTACACAAAATGGAATATTACTCAGCAATAAAAAAATAATGAAATACAGCCATCTGCAATAATATGGATGGACCTAGAGGGTGTTATGCTAAGTGAAACAAGCCAGACAGAGAAAGATAAATACTAGCTCGGCCAGTGTGGCTCAGTAGTTGAGTGTTGATCCATGAACCAGAAATTGTGGTTGGATTCCCATTCTAGGCACATGACTGGGCTGTGGGCTTGGCTTGAATTATCTCCCTCTCCCTTCCTCTCTCAAATCAATAAAAATATTTTTTTAAAAAAAGACAAATACTGTATTTCACTTATATGTGAAATTAATTTTTTAAAAAAAAACAAACAAATAAAAATATACTCATAGAAACAAAGAACAAACTGATGATTGCCAAAAGGAAGGGGAGTGGAGGGGTGGGTGAAAACGGTGAAGGGGAATATAGTCAATAATATGGTGATGGCTTTCCATAGTGACAGAAAGTTACCAGATTTAGTTGGTGATTACATTGTAAAATATGTAAATGTCAAAACACTATGTTGTACACCCAAAACTAATACAGTCTTGTATGTCAACTACACTTTAATAAAAAAAAAGACTACAGATCTAAAGAAATATTAATCATCATTAGTTTTATGTTCCATAGTGTATATTAGGCTTATACTTTCTGAAAAATAAGTTACTCAGTCATAGCTTCTCCCTCCTCCCCCAAATATTTTGAATAATAAACTCAAAAAAGGGCACTTACATATTTTCAAAGTTACATTTGATTATAAAATTTAATGTAAATGTTAAGAAAGAATTCTTGAATAAGGCAACAAAGGAAGTGAAATAAAATTTCACCTTTTAATTCAATCAAATCTGAGAAGTAATGATGTCCAGAAGATGAGAAAAATTGGCCAAGGTTCTTCCTCACCTAGCACAGGCAGAAGATGTTGTTTTATTGTTGATATTAAGAAAAAATAAGTTAAAATTATATATATATAATTAGATATATATATATATATATATATAAATTTAAAGAAATCAGTAAGTTGGAAAGATAGGTATGTGTTAGAAATCACTAGGAGAAACAAAGAAAACTTGATCAATAAAATACATTTCCTATATAAACTTCCAAGCTTGTGATAACTGTTCAAGACAATTTTAGAAGAGCCTGTTTCAATACATGTGTTTATTTGTTTCTCTGATTTAGTCTATCAAGCCAAGGATGTTCTCTAAATTAAGGTTGTTGCCTATCGAACATTTGGTGGTTGTATTTCTTACACAGTCAAGAAAGTCATTGGAACTTATTTTGATGGAATTAAAATTTAGAATGGAGGAGAGAAAAACACCTGGGAAGAGAACACTACGGGCAGTGAGTGATGATGCCAAACCACAGATCTGGACCTCAGCAGTTGTAGGGGTCCACAGATGCCCTTCCAGTGGATGTGGTCAGAGAAGGGGTCCTTGTTCAGATAGGGCAGGGTTTAACGTGGGCTTTAAATGATCATTACGCTTGGGAAGACAGGAAGACAGGAACAGGAAGAACAATAGCATTTTAAAATGAGAAGAACATTGTGCTAGATTGGAGGAATTGAGACAGGACAGTGACTAGGATAGAAAAGAGTTTTCATCAGAATGTGGAAGGCACATGAAACCAGAGAACCTTGTTCTTCCTTTTGACTTTTCAGGGATCAAGCACAACACGGACAGAAAGCACATTTTTCTTTTGTGCCTGAAATCTTCCTGAGCGCTAGGATTTAGATGCAGTGGTTAAGAGCGAGAGGGCTCTGCTGGCAGACTGCCTGGTTTGTGAAATCTAAGCAAGTTCCTTAAACTCATCTTTAAAATGAAGTTTAAAAAATGGCATCTATCTCCTAGGGGTTTTGAGTATTACATGGATTCATGCATGCACAGTGTTTAGAGCAGTGCTTGGCACACTGTGCACGGTACATTCTAGCTATAGTTATCCTGTGAGTTTACTGTTCCTTGGTACTCCTCTTCCTTTTGCCGATGAAATTTATTTTCTGAGATTTTTAAGCAGGGGAAGGACACGAAGAAAGTAATGTATTAGAAAAATTAATCTGATGGCAGACCACAAGGTAACTGAGAAGAAGAAAGGAAGACCTATTACAAAGTAAGACGTTTTCCAATTCCCAGAACTGTTAAAGAATGTCTTGACCAAATGTCTTTGCAGTACTTTTTCCTATTCTGCTTTTAAATCTTTTGGAAGGCCATTAAAAGTACAATAGGATCCATACTTTTCCACTTGCAGTCAGCTTTGATCTAACATGGGATAGGGTAACCCATTGTAAGCATTTTCACAAAGACCTTTTAAAATGAGTTCTTTTTCAAAGTCCTCTCTTGAGAGAAGAAAAGCTTTCCCAAAAATCTTTAAATGAGGAAAGGAATTCAGCCCAGAAGTTTCTGACTGTGATCCTACAGGGATGCACTCTGGACAAAAGTTCAACTTAACCTTTCATATAGTTTCCAAAAGTATCAGGAATCCCTGTTCGTTTCTCAGTGTCACTGGTTCTCAGGAGAATAAGGTAAGAGTCTTCACTTCCCTTATAATCTTAATTCTCTTGTGTTTTTCCCCCTCACTTATTTCAGAATTATGCTGTGGGGTCACAGTAATATAAAATATGAATATTCGGCCAGAAGAAGTGCGGATGGGAAAGAAGTTGTGGAAAATGTTACTAAATTTCAGATAGATGATCATTTTTCTTCCAAGAGACTAATTCAGTATATAGTTGCTATGAATTAGCACCTAATGTTTGAGTTACTCATCTAACCTAATAAAAGAGTAATATGCAAATTGACCATCACTCCAAGACACCTAAGCCACACCCACTGGCCAAGCCATGCCCACCAGCCAATCAGAGCAGCTGTATGCAAATTAACACAGCCAAGATGGAGGCCAACAGCCACAGAGCTGGAACAAGCAGGAGACTTCTGTTGCACCAGGAGTAAACTGCCTAGGCCAGCTGGGCCTCTGCTCAAGGCAACATAGTTTCAATTACAGAAGCCATGGAGCTAAAGCAAACAGGAGGCTTCATTGCCTGCCTAGGCCTCTGCTCAAAGTAACAAAGTTTCAATTATAGAAGATAAATAAACCCCAAAAACCTAATTCCAGTCAGCACCGCTGGGACATTGGGTCAATAGGAGCTGTGGGCAGCCTGCAAACAGCCCTCAGCCCCTCACCCAGGCTGGACAGGCACCCCAGTAGGGACCCAAACCCTGAATGGGCTATGGACAGCCTGCAAATGGCCCTCAGCCCCTCACCCAGGCCAGCCAGGCACGACAGCAGGTGGATATCCCCTGAGGGGTCCCAGACTGCAAGAGGGCACAGGCCGGGCTGAGGGACACCTCCCCACCCCAAGTGCACAAATTTTTGTGCACCGGGTCCCTAGTGTTTATATAGTCTAGGTAGTCCACTCCAGCATTGGGGAGTAGACAGGTGGGGTCAGATGAGCAAAAATAAATCATATTTTTCTGTTGCCCTAGGGGGTACTCATAAGTATGACATGCTATTTATCGTCATCTATCCCATGGCATCTGCCATTTCCTTTTTTTAAAATTTAATTTTATTTCTTTATGCAGCATCAATTGGTGATGGTGATCCCCACTGCTAAGATGTGCGCAGTGGGGCTGTTCTGTGATATGTGGTGCCTGTCCTTCCCAGATGCTACCAATGGAGCAAAAGGGTGGGATGGTCTTAGAAACTTGGATAAGCCAAAGTTGCCCTGTGTACTGTGCAGACATAGGGAGAATGTTGATTCTCTCCACTTTGTGTCACACTTATGACTTGGATCTCAGAACAGTGTTTCCCTGCACCCCAGTGTCTATTATTATGGAGTTTTTAGTAAAATTTGCTTAATCAATTTTTAAAATTTGAAGTTCCTATCCCAGCCCAGTGGGCTAGACAAATTTTGAGTGCCCTACAATAAAATGCCTTTTTTTTGAACCCAACCCATGTGCAGAAGTCTCTCTTTTTTTACATGAGTTTCTCTCAGGAAGTCTCTTGGTCCCTCATACAAACAGACTTAAGCCAAAAATTCCAGACGTTAGCACTATTTGGGTTCAAGCTGGAACTCCAAATACACTTATATTTTTGACGATTCTACTTTTAAAGAACTACTTAACATAAGCATTCACCTTTCCTTAATGTTTAAGTTTTCAAGCAGTTATATTGAATTACTAAGCCTGTGGCCACGGTTATGGTGAAAGTTTGTTGCATTCAGTGGATTTTTCAAATATATCGTGTCCTAGAAAAGCTGTCTTCTTTATATCTTAGGTCATTCGATTTTATTTTACAGAGAAAATTGATCTGAGGCAATACTTTCATGTGAAGTTCTCAACTGAACTTCAGGATCAATTTAAAATGATTCTTGTATTTTATTTTGTGTAATAAAATTAAGCAGCAGTTGAACTTCTGAAGGGTGAGAACCCCTGAGGGCACGTCCAATGTTTTATTCATCTTCTTAACCCTGTGCCTAGCATAATGCCTGATGCAGAGAATGGAATGCATTAAATAAGTATTGGCTTCACTAATTACTCTGTTGGGGACATTAATATTGGAAACCTAGAAAAGTTGGATCAATAGGGCATCATCGATTTGAGTCAATCCATTCTTACAAATGTTTATGCATCTCTCTGACTATTAAAAGTTTCTACATCCTTCCAGGTTTTTCCTCTCGGAAACATGTGTCTTATCAGCCCCAGCTCAGAAATACATTTTTTTTGAAAAAAAAATTTCCAAAAGTAAAATGATTATGTCTTTGGTCCTATTGGAAATGCAATGAAGACATTTACTTAAGACCATAAAATGCAAATGAAAAGTCAGCCTTGATGGTGTTAGATGAATGTAATAGCCAGATTCATAAATCCATTCTGTGTCCTGACTCTTTCCTGTTCTGCCTTGGAAACTTTGGGTAAAGTGGCACTTTATCTCTTATTAATTCCAAAGATGACAGACACAGGATTTCATTGTCTAGTTAGTGGAAGCTGCGTTCTCTGATTAGCTGCCTTGCCCTTTTTGAAGCTTTGATTTATTAGGGCAGAGCAAGCACTGGCTTTTGTATGTGCTGAAAGGAAACTAGGGTAAGGAATAATTTATAGTTCTCTCTTTGCAGCTTAAAAAAAATAAAGGTTACTTTCATTATATTGCTATAGGAATTGTTCTAAAACAAAAGAAAAATACAGTGTGTAATAAGATCCATCAAATGACATTGAGATACTATTTCAGTTAACTTTAAAAAATTCTTAAAATCATATTTTGAAGCAGAATGGTCCTTCTGAACTTTTATCAGTTTCACAGAGAACAGAGTTTCTTCCAGTTTGGCATCTGAGCTGGCAGAGTAGCACTTCTGCAGCTCCCAGGCAACTTACACTTGGCAAAACAAAGCTGAGTGGAAGGTAGCAGGGAGAAACTGCCTGGTAGCACTTCTCACCTGGGAAGAGGCTGCCAAAGAGGACTCCAAATTAGAAGTGCCGAGGAAAAGGTTCTCAACCACACACACACACACACAGTAACAAATGTTCTACATTTCCAGATTTGCTGGGGCTTCCCAAGCCTTTGTTTTTCTCCTATTTATATTTGATAAAGCCTGTTTTTTGGCAACATGTTTTGCAACATGAGCCTCACAGAATCAGAGCATTTTCTGTAACAGAGTAAGGTCTGGACTTCCCTTTTCCAGCCAGCCAAGACTGTTCAATCATCTCAGTGAGCGTGCAAACTCTTCCAGTATGGTGGATAATTCCAAATTCCAACCCTGGTTCCAAGTGCCAAGAGTAGATAAGATTTCAAGATCTTGGGTAGAGAGCAGGGATGAATTCTATTGGTGGATGGGTTGAGGTGAGGGTGGGAGAGCATTCTAATCAGAGAATGGCATCGGGGTAAATGATGGGTTTGTTTGGGAATGATAAGTCATCTGGGTTACTAACAGGTAACACTTTTAGACACTTACAATAATGCCAGCCACTAACTCATTTATTTGTCAAAACAATATTATATAGAAGATACTTCTATCATCACCATTTTATAGCTGAGGAAACCGAGGCTTAGAGAAATCCAATGACCTACCTACCCAAGGTCATATAGCTAAAGAGTGACAGTATTAGTATTTGACTCTAGCTTGGTCAGATCCAGAACATGAGCTCTTAACATGGGTGCTTTCTGTAACCTTTCAGTTATGACGAGAAGAGGGTCTTTCTCAAGGAGGGATAGTCAAGAAGTGACTGATAATCTGGAAATTGTAGAGCATTCAGCCTCTTTTTCTAAAAGCTTACTGGATATCTCCACATGAAATAGTGTCTGCTCTTCAAATACAGCTGGTCTAAAAAGATCATTATTATCTCCATCTTTCTGGACAACAGTCATATCAGGGTTACAGCATAATCACAATGCTTTCAGGCATTGCAATCATAGCCTTTGGAGTCAATGTGCATTGTCCCACTCAGTTCTCCTCTGTAAGTCTCTCCCTCCAGCCTCTTGTTCTACTCCAGTTGCTGTTGCTCTGCTTCCCACCCTCACTAGTCTCACCTAGGCCAGTACAAACAACTATTAATACAAGTGCCTTTCCCAGTATGCAGCATTATTTACTATAACTAAGATCTGGAAATAGCCCAAGTGCCCATCAGTAGATAAACTGGATAAAAAGTATAAACTGGTATACTTACACAGTGGAATACTACACAGCTATAAAAAAGAAGGAAATTACCTTTGGTGACAGCATGGATAGATCTGCAGATTATCATGCTAAGTGAAGTAAGCCAGTCAGAGAAAGGCAAATACCATATGATCCTACTCATTTGTAGAACCTAATGAATGAAATAAACTAATGAACGAAATAGAAACAGCTACATGGATACATGGAACAGACTGACAGTTGCCAGAGGGGAGGGAGAAGTTGAGGACTGGATGAAAGAAAGTGAAGGGATTAGCCAAAGAATAAATATACATAACACATAGACACAGACAACACTGTGTGATAGCTTTTCTCTCTACCTCCTCCTTGCGCCCAGTGCATTCTGCAGAGGTCAGCTAGAAAATTCTAGAAACCAGGTAACAAACATGTTACTTTTCCTCAAAATTCATGACTGCAGAATTGCCTGCAGAATTTGGTCTAGACTCCTCAGCCTGACTTTCCAGACCAGACCTTCCATGATGGGATCCCAATCTACCTTCCCAGCCTTACCCTGTTCCCAACTCCTTACTGATATTAACCTTCTGAGACTACTGGCAAGACTTTCCAGTGACCTGCCTTAATACCCCTTGTTAATGAATTGCACCCCCCTCCCCCAGAACACCCCATGCAACTTGTTAAAGCCTTATGTCATTCTCCCAGATCAAAGTAGTTATCCCCTTAGAGGCTCTCCTATAGTGTTTGCTTTATACCTCACACTTCAGATTCTTTCATTCTCTGCATTCCATCATAGGCTTTTGAGTTTAAGACTTTCTCCTAGTTGGATCACAAGCCCTTTATGGTAAAGAACACTGTCCTACTCATCAGTGTGATTCTACTACTTACTAGTAAATTTATTGAAAGGAATTATGTTGACATAAAGACATACTTGCTTGTTTCTGAGTAGAGGCTATCTTTTGGAAATGGGTCTCTTTCTTCTCTGAGCCAGAGGATCATCTTTTTTAAAAAAAAATCTTTATTATTCAGATTATTGCAGTTGTTCCTCTTCCCCCACCCCACAGCTCCCCTCCTCCCAGTTCCCATCCCACCCTCTGCCCTTACTGCCCCCACTGTCCTCCTCCATAGGTTTACAATTATTGTCCAGTCTCTTCCCGCACCCCCAACACCCTTTCCCCCCTGAAAATTGTCAGTCCACTCCCTTTCTATGCCTCTGATTCTATTCTATTCACCAATTTATTCTGTTCATCGGATTTTTTATTCACTTGATTCTTAGATTCACTTGTTGATAGATATGTATTTGTTGTTCATAATTTTTATCTTTCCTTTTTCTTCTTCCTCTTCTCAAAAGATACCTTTCAGCATTTCATATAATACTGGTTGGGTGGTGATGAACTCTTTTAGCTTTTTTTTGTCTGTGAAGCTCTTTATCTGACCTTCAATTCTGAACGATAGCTTTGCTAGGTACAGTAATCTTGGTTGTAGGTTCTTGCTATTCATCACTTTGAATATTTCTTGCCACTCCCTTCTGGCCTGCAAAGTTTCTGTTGAGAAATCAGCTGACAGTCATATGGGTGCTCCCTTGTAGGTAACTGACTGCTTTTCTCTTGCAGCTTTTAAGATTCTATCCTTGTCTTTTGCTCTTGGCATTTTAATTATGATGTGTCTTGGTGCGGTCCTCTTTGGATTCCTTTTGTTTGGGATTCTCTGTGCTTCTTGGACTTGGAAGTCTATTTCTTTCACCAGGTATGGGAGGTTTTCTGTCATTATTTCTTCAAATAGGTTTTCAATATCTTGCTCTCTCTCTTCTTCTGGCACCCCTATAATTCTGATGTTGGTATGCTTGAAGTTGTCCCAGAGGCTTCTTACACTGTCTTTATATTTTTGGATTCTTTTTTCTTTTTGCTTATCCATTTGGTTTTTTTGGTTTTTTGTTTTTTTGCTTCTTCATATTTCAATTCTTTGACTTGATTCTTGCATTCCTCTAGTCTGTTGTTGGATCTCTGTATAAGATTCTTTATTTTAGTCAGTGTATGCTTAGATTTATTGAAGGTCTCACTAAGTTTATCAGTGGTTTCTAGAAAATTTTTGAAAAACCTTATAATGGTGGTTTTGAACTCTATAGCCTATTGTTTGCTTTCCTCCCTTTCTGTCATTTGTGATCTGTTTCTTTGTCTCAGCATTTTGGCTGCTTTCCCTGGGTTGATAGAGTGGCTTTCTGTGTTAGGTGATCACTGAGCGGAATTGACCTCCAAGCCACTTGGTTATGAGAATCAGCTGTGTCTACAGTGGGAGAACTTCTGTGCTGGAGACACCTTATGGGGCAAGAGTTGTTTCAGTGGAGCTTTGGTGCTCACTGAGTCTGCCCCCTGAGTGTGTCCTTATGAATCTGAGGAGTTGTATTTAGGATGGTACCACTCTGACCACTGGGTATGCTGGCTCTTGTATCTCCAAGGAGTTGCTATTTTAGCCTTTGCTTGAGGCTACTCAGCCTTTTGTATACAAAAGCCTCTGCGTGCAGCTTGGGTGGGGCAGGGTCTTGGGGAGTCTACAGGGTGGAGCAACCAGCTATGGCTGCTTCTCAGCCCTTCCCTAAGAGGCACTGGGTCTCAAGCCACTCTGGAGTTCCTCCCAGTGCCAGATGGTGCCAGATGGTGTCAGATGGTGCCAGACAGTCCAGCTCTTCCCCGTATGGTTCTGAGTCCCCAGAAACTTGCCTGGAACTGGAGTTCAGAGCCATCGGGAGCTTGTGCCTCCCTCCAGTACGAAATGCTGCCAGCTCTTTCCACGAGCCCCTTCACGCGCACCTCCGTACCTCCGTACTTTGCTTCCGCAGCTCCTCTGAATCTCAGTCTCTTTCTAGTTGTAGAATTTCCACTCAGCTAGCCTTTCTGTGGGTCTGGGTGATGTCCGTTTTTTCTTTTCGTTGTGATTTTGAAATGGTTGTGCCCAGCAGCAATTCTGGTGTTTACCTATGCTGCCATCTTGGTTTCTCCAGAGGATCATCTTGAAAATAGGCCATCCTTGAGGGAATTGGTAGTTATGAAGTCACATGAGGCAGAGTGGCTTAGAAACATACCCAAAGTTTTCTCCACATAAAGCCCAAAACAGGTGAATTCATTAAATGAAGGAAGAATGAGTTTATAGATTAAAAATTTTTTTAAATTTTTTATTGATTTTTAGAGAGAGAGGAAGGCAAAGGGAGAGGAACAATGTAAGAACAAAACACTGATGGGCTGCCTTCTTCATACTCCCTACTGGGGATTGAGCTCATACTCTGGGCATATGCCCTGACTGGGAATTAAACTGGCAACAAGACCATGTCCAACCAACTGTGCTACATGGACCAGGGAAATTGTCATATTCTTTTTTTGTTGTTAAATATCCTCACCTGAGGATATTTTTTCCCTTGTTTTTTAGTAAGAGTGGAAGGGTGGGAGGGGGAGAGAGAGAGAAAGAGAAATATAGATTTGAGGGAGACACACTGATTGGTTGCCTCCCATACACACCAGGACCAGGTTGGGAATGTATTTGCAGCCCAGGTAAGTGCCCCTTACCAGGAATTGAACCCATAATCCTTTGATGTGCCAGCCAACATTCTACTACTTAGCCACACTGGCCAGTTCAGTGTTGGTATATTCTTAATGTGGAATATATTTTCATAAAAAAGAGAGAGTCCATGTCATTCTCTATTTTGTGTGTGTGTGTGTGTGTGTGTGTGTGTGTGTACAATTCTTAGAAGGCAAATTGACAGGCAGACTACACCAAAATGTAATCAATAGATTTTATAACTTACATACACACATAATTTTGCTTATTTTTAAGATTGATTTGAGAGAGAGAGAGAGAGGGAGAGAGATAGAGATAGAGAGAAAAACATTGATTTGTTATTCCACTTATTTATGCACTCATTGGTTGATACTGGTGTGTGTCCTAAGTGTGGTTTAAACCCACAGCCTTGGCATATCTGGACAACACTCTGACCAACTGAGCTAACTGGCCAGGGCCCTTACACACATAATTTTTTAAAAAAACATAACCTACTAACTTTAATACAGAGAAGAAATGAAAGTTGACTTTTCCAGAAAGTAGTAAAATCAGAACTACAATTATAACCCACATCTCTTGACTCCTAATTCAGTGCTATTTTGTCAGACAGATATGTTCATACACACATAGCTATATGTACATATGCTACATATATATGTGTGTGTGTATATATATATATATATACACACACATATATATACACACATATACACACACATCCTATATAATAAAAGGCAATATGCAAATTGATTGAACAGAGAAACGACCAGTCGCTATGACATGCACTGACCACTAGGGAGCAGACACTCAATGCAGGAGCTGCCCCCTGGTGGTCAGTGTGCTCCCACAGGGAGAGTGCCATTCAGCTAGAAGCCGGGCTCACTGCTGGTGAGCACAGCTTCGGTGGTGGGAGACTCTCCTGCCTCCACAGCAGCACTAAGGATATTCTACTGGCAGCTTGGCGAGAGGGGGGGTTGGGGGGGTAGTGACCCTAAGCTGCCAGTCGGACATCCCCCCAAGGGCTCCAGGACTGCAAGAGAGCACAGGCTGGGCTGAGGGTCCCTCCTGAGTGCACGAATTTTGTGCATATATGATGATATTTCTTTTGTTGAAAACCATCTAGTCGGTATTTGACTAAGTCTGATTCTTACATTTTTATTAAAATTAATTCAGTAGAAGCCAAGGAGGATGAAAATTACATGAAAAAGTAGCAGAAGGTTGTGGTGAAGAAGACAAGTGGTGTGTCCCTTGGGAGAATGGTTCACTATGAGACCACACTACTTGCTTCCTTTAATGTCAATCCTACTTCTTGGTCTGGACTATGTTGCTTTGTTGTGTTATAATTGTACTTTATTAAACACTTTTGAGAGACAAAAATAATAAAATTAATTCAGTCATATTGCTTCAGTCAAATAAACAGTGTGTTTGTAAACATGGAGTAAAGGCGGAAAAACGCATTTCCTAATTATTACAGACTCTTTTGTCTACAGTCATATGGCTGTCTAGCTGAGACTGCCTTTCTACTGAAAGCAACAACTACCATTGAAAACAGCTACAGAGTTAGAGAAGTCTCTAAGACCACCCTTACTTCTAACACTAAATTTGGGGCTCCCAAACATACACACAGTTTTCATAAGTTGCTAGACATACTCACAGAATTCCCTGAAAGTTGTTATACTCATGGTTATTGTTTATTACAGATTAAAATCTGCCAAGGGCTGAATCATGGGTCGGAGTCCAGGGAAGGTCTCTGTGTGTAGCTTCCATTATCCTTTTCTGGATGAGTCACAGATAGTGCTAAATTCTCCCAGCAACCATCTGCCACAAAATGCAGATTATTGCCAACCAGGGAGCTTATCTGAGCCTTGGTGTCCAGAGTTTTCAGTGCGGCTCAGTCACTTACCCATGGTTGACTGCCTGTGTTGCTCACCTCTCCAAAGTGGGTAGCCAGTGAGTGACTCAGAGCTGTCACCCTAAATCACATTGTTAGACTATTGGTATGACTCAAGACTCTTTGATAAACCAAGATACTGTACTCTTATCAGGCAATGCATTCCAAGGACTTAGAGATCAGCTCCCAAGAGGCAAGAGCAAAGGCCAGACCTCTCTTTGAATAAGGTTAATTCTTTATTATACAGCAACCTAAACTGCTACAAAGTATGTAAAAGCTCTTTTTTAAGAGCATCAAAGAACTGACAAAATAACAGTATTATTAGGCCAAAATTAAGTGAAGGTGGGACCCAGAGAGATGAGCAAATCCCTAAAGCTACTCCTGCCTTAAGGGCAAGTGCAAGTCCCAGTGGACTTGTCCAGCTGGCTCCAAAGTTGGGGAACAAGACGAAGCCCAAGATGGGAAATTTAATAGGGGACTCTTCCACACATAATGCTGGGGCCTCAAAGTGGAGGGGTAAACCAGAAATAGCCATACCCTCCTGCAGAATAGGCAAGGATATTTACCTTGGCACCAAGCAATGATGCAAAAAGGAAAACATCCCTGAGATGAAATGTCAAGTTGATCCTGACACAGACTTGCAGCCCAAACTCCCATCTTTGCAGTCCAGTAAAAGTCAGATTGTGAACTTGTTTTTAGTGTCCTTAAACTGGTAGTACCTCCAAGCACTTGGCAGAAGTAAATTCTAATGCTTTATGGAGGAATGTACCTTCATCTTATACTTCCAAAATTTTCACAAATAATTTTCTGAAGGAAACGGATATTTATAGGAAAAAAACAAAACAGAACACAAAACTAAGCCCATAAGGCAGTCAAACACAAGAGTAAGAACTAACAAAGTGACAGCGGAAAATGATTCACAAATATTTCAAATACTGAAATATCAGGGAGATGGTAAAACACTATGCTTCCTATATTTAAATAAAGTTAAAATCCTAGTTACTACAAAATACATTAGAAAAGGTAGAAAAATAAATCTACAACTTAAAATATTCCAAGATTTGAGCCTTTTCCCTTAATACTTACACATGGACATGTAGAAAGCATTCATCTTATGGAAATGTTTATAGAGATGCGGATGAGCTCAGTTGGCTATAGTCAAAAGTACATTCTTTCTAACCTTAGAATCTTCGAATGAAAAAAAGTGGAAATCTTATGATTTATTTTACTCGGGGCTATTGGGGAAAAAATGTAAATACAGCTGTTCCTCTCTTAACCTGCCTGACTTTTAAAAATAAAAGTCTGCCATTTATTAGCTATTTGTCTCAGGAAAAGTTTTTAATATCTTCAAGTCTGTTTTCTGTGAAATAGGGCAATAATGGCAAGGAACCAATCTTTAGCTAAATGAGGATGAGAATAGTACTGATTTCATAGGAGTATTGTGCAAAATAAAGGAGACAATATGTGTAAGGGGCTTGGCACCACTGGCATATAGGACTGATCTATACATGCTGGCTTCTTTTTTCAAAAGGTAGATATAGTGTTTAGCCCAGCCTACATGGCTCAGTGGTTGAGTGTCGACCTATGAACCAGAGGTCACAGTTCAATTCCTAGTCAGGGTGCATGCCTGGATTGCAGGCTCAATACCCAGGCAGCCAATCAATGCTTCTCTCTCATCATTGATGTTTTTTTCTCTCTCTCCCTCTCCCTTCCTCTCTGAAATATATATATCCTAATAAAAGAGTAATATGGAAATTAACTGTCACTCTGAGTCATTCACAAGCCACACCCATAAGCCACGTCCACCAACCAATCTGGAGCAAATATTCAAATTAACTAAACTAAGATGGTGGTGCCCATTCTGCCTTAGTCCCAACTGAAATAGCCAGGCCTGTTAGCCAGGCAGGTGGTGGGGGAGGAAGGGGAGGCCGAGGGGCAGAGGCATCAATTGCAGGAACTTGGGAAGGGGCAGAGCCAGCGATCATGGGGCAGGGGGGTTGGAGGGTCTTCTGCCCAGGCCTGCAGCCTTGGGGAGAGACCCCTGGCCTGGGAAGGGGCGGAACCAGCCATCACGAGGGTTGGGGGGGGTCTTCTGCCCAGGCCTGCATCCTAGGCCAGAGGCTACAGGCCTGGGTAGGGGTGGAGCTGGGATTGGAGGGGCAGGGGTGGAGCCGGTGATGGGAGTGAACTACAGAGGAATCACCTTTTCTTAATGCTCATTGGCTAAGTTCCCTGTATGCCACTGGCAATATTCTTACTAACTTGGGTAATAAGAATCCAAAAAGGCATCTAGGGTTTTCCCACCACACTCCTGGAGAAAAAAAATGAAGGTCCACTGCTGGAGGGCTAAGAAATGTCATATCCTACCCTAGCCGGTTTGGCTCAGTGCATAATGCCTCAGCCTGCTGACTGCAGGGTGTGGGTTCAATTGTGACCAAGGGATATACCTAGGTTGCAGGCTCCTCCCTGGCCGGGCCCAGGTCAGGGCATATGCAAGAGGCAACCAATCGAAGTGTTCCTCTCACTTTGATGTTTCTCTCTGTCTTTCCTTTCTCTTCCATAGTTTCTAAAAATCAATGGAAACATATCCTCAGGTGAGGATAAAAAAAATAAAAAAATATCATAACCTATGAAAGACACATCTTGAAAATGCCTAAAGAAAGTTGTCATGTTTTCATGGTGAAGGGACTGGAGTCCGTGTTAATGAAAACACCTTGCTGGCTGCAGTGACTGGCAGTGGCTGCAGCAGTGGAGTGATGGGGCTGGTGGCTTCCCCTGATTAGCCTGGTCACCTCCCACAAAGGGATGCCAGACTGTGGCTTAGGCCCACTCCTCATGGGGAGCAGGGAGTGGGCCTAAACCGTCAGTAAGACTTCCCCTGAGGCTCCCAATATGTGAGAGGGGGCAGGCTGGACTGAGGAACCCCGCCCCAGTACACATGAATTTCGTGCACTGGGCCCCTAGTATATAATAAAAGGTAAATGTAATGTTTAAAAGAGGATAAACTATAGGGCAACAATTTACTTGACAAAAAGGTATACTATGGCATTCCTTTAAACTGTGATAGATCTAAGACACATTGATTAAAATATTCCTTTCCTGCTGAATAGACTTGTCTGCCACTGAAACAGGGCTGAGAGCCAGCAGTGTCTATCTTGTCGGGCCATTCTATTCATCCAGTTCTATTTCTTCTTCCCTTCTCACTTTCCCCTTCCCTTTGATTCCCGTTGTCCTCCCACTCAGTGAACATTAGAAATAGTTGGACGCATCCTCAGCAAAATAACACTTCAAACGCATAGAAACTATTTTGATTACCTTTTTTCCACTGCTCAAGTTGAATAAATCAACTCACTAAACTTTTCTGTCGGTCAGAATTTTCCAAAGCTGTAATCATCCCTTTTTGAACCTATTGCATGTTTTATCATAACCCGTTCAAATGTGGCGTTCAAGGAAGACATTTTATTGAGTGATGGTTTGAGTAATGCTGATTCATTTAAAAGATGAATTTCCCACTTAGGCTTCCTAGTACAGTCTCAAAACTGCTTTTATTCTTTTAGGGCTTGGCAACTGAAAGAACTTGGCTTGTAGGCCAAGTCTATTCGCTGCCTATATTTGTAAATAAAGTTTTATTAGAACTTGGCCACAGGCATTCCCTTAAGTATTGTCTATGGCTGCTTTCTTGCTACAACTGCAGAGTTAAGTAGTGTAACAAAAGCCCAAAATACTTATTATTTGGCCCTTTCCAGGAAAAGTTCGCCGACCTTCTACTTTAAGATGTTAGTGTGCTGCTGATGCAGGTTTACCTGGATGCTGTTTCTCCTGCCTCATCTCCCTCTGCAACTCCCTTTTGTTTACTATGCTAAAGCCACACAGGTCTTTCATTTCCTACAAGTCACCGTGACCTTTCCTGCCCACAGGATACTGTCCTGGCCCGAACAGTCCTCTCTGCCTGGAACAGGCTGTTCCCCAAAGCTAATTGCTTCTCATACTTTATGTTCTAGCTCATGTCACCTCCTCATAAACGCTCCCTAAGTTCTCTACCTAAAGAGTCCCTCCTCTCATACACCATGCTGTTCTGTTTCATATGACTCTGCTCTTCTCCTTCAATGCATTTATCACAAGTGGAAATTTTTTATTTGTTTATTGACTTGTGTAAGGCCTCTCTTCCCTCTTGCTTGTGAGCTCTATAAGTGGGGGCAATGTCTGTTTTGCTTACTGCTCTATGCCCAGGGCCTATCATATAATAGGGGCTAAAAAGTAATTGCTGAATAAATGGGAACTTTGCATGCAGATTGACCTTTCTTTTATTTTGTGTTTGGATTTTACCTTTTAGTGAGTACTTGTTCAGATAATGTTTGTTATATGTATTTTTCCCTTTGCTCCAAATTAGCAAGGTCATGCTACATTTAATTTTTTTCCTCTTCTCTGGGATAATTTCTCTCCTAGCTTGATGCCATCTGCAAACTTAATGAATGCTATTTGGTTATTTATGTGGTGAGGAGTAGAATGAAGAAGTAAGTTATAGTGACTACTCTGCTGCCTTTGGATCATTTCAGTAATAGGAACACCGAGTCTTCACAAAAGATGTATTAGCTCATTCCTGAATGGGAAGCTGGAAACAGTGTCATTAGAATGTTAATATCTTGTAAATTGCATAATGTTTGTTTCTGGAATCTTTGTATGTTGATGTGAGTATGCATTTTGATTTCTAGAAAAGTCTTCCCATAAGCCAAATTGATTGCACTTACAAATTATTCTCTAATTATAAAAATTTTCCTTTAAAATTGTCTGCAGTAAATGCCTCTTCAGAGTAAAATGAGATTCAGCCGAGTAAATGAGAATCCTTATGCAATGTACCAATTATGGCTCTGATTAAACTGTTTGTTTTGCCGTGATGCCTCTACTGAAATGAAAGCTCTGCTCTCTCAAGTTCCACTGAACACATCTCCTCACCTGCCACTCCCTGAGGCCAGCCTCTGGGCAAGATCCAGCAGCCCCTTTGCAATTCAAGAACCTTGTGCAGAGGAGAGAACTTAGAGCGGAAGGTAGGGCCTGTAGTTCTGAGTGTAGCTCCCAGACCAGCAGCAGCATCACTGGGAACTTGTTACAAATACAAATTTAGGGGCCCCACCCGAGAGGTACAGATCAGGAATTGGATAAGGTGTGTGGGGGAGGGGTAAGGTGGGGCAGAAGTCAGCAATCTATATTGCACCAAACCTTCTCGGAGAATCTGACGCGGGTGGACTGCTGAGGCAGGCGGAAAAGAAATTACCCCAAGTAAACCCAGGTTAAACGCAGGAGGTGTTCAGGTAGGACACGTGTTTTTTCTCAAGTAGATAACGTGCACACTTCCCCATTGCGCGCTGAAGCGGGAGGCTCTCCTTTGGGATCCGTTTTCTCTTGATACCTGCACAGACTGCTTCTGGGACACGTTTCAAAAAGTCAGTGAGTTTCTTCTCTGTTTGGAGATGGGCCTCACACTCCCTTCGGACTCGGATATGAGCGGTAATTGGGTAAGTGGTGAGCCAGTGAGGCCTCTCCTCTCTGCAGACTGCATTGCCCACTTACTGGCCAGACCTAGGACCACTCCGACATTTTTCCCCATTAAAATTGAACCTGGGCTCCCCTCGGTAGTCTTTTCTCTACCTTGACCTATTTCCCTTAAGGGTGAAATAGAAGAGAGTTTCAGGACCATGGTTCTAAAACTTGAGCACTCCTCAGAGTTACCTGGAGGCTCATTAAAACAATGCCCGCAGATCCCGCCCCGACCGCCGAGTCTCTGATTCAGTGGGTCTCAGGTGGGGCCCAGAGTCTTCATTTGTAACAAGTTCCCCGCTGGTGCTGCTGGTCTCGAGGCCACACTTGGAGACTTACTGATCTTGAAGAACAAACAAATCAACTTAACTCACCCAGCAAGCGTTTAAAAGAGATGTGAGTGTGTCCTAGGTACTCATCCAAAAAGCCAATCCTCGCAGAGAGGATTTTTTCCTAAATGCTTTTTTCCAGCTTCACGCTAGTCAATATGGGGACGCGCTGGGGTCTGCGAGCCTGCACGGGAACCCGATACTTCCAAGTCTTTTCAGTTCTGGGTTCAGGGACATCATCTTGGAGGCGGGAAATGGTCCATGGTAGCAGAATTTACACCATGAAATTGACAAACACCACTCACCAGGGTCCTTTCACATCCCACGCCCCGAGTGGATGGTTGGCTGTTTACCAGCGCATCCCAGAGAAGAACTGGGATGATCAGTACACGTAGTAAGTTCTGGCATTTCCTTGTGGGAGCAGGCATGTGAATTGGAGGAGATTTGGGGAGTAAAATTAATCAATACATGTCTTCCAAGGAAATGTGAAAGGGGATTGTGAAGTCAGAA